>JAPYZN010001635.1:0-30486 GCA_030522865.1 Psyttalia lounsburyi | reverse complement strand
AAAAAGCAAGAGAAAAAAAAAAAAAAAGAGAGCAAGAATGGGAATAAATAGAAAAAGATATTAAAAAATAAAAATGAAGGCGAAAGGGGGAATCGAGGGATTGGGCAGTGGAGGAGGGGCGCATTTTTTGCAATTGATAAGATCATTCGAAGGTAAGAGCTGATATTATTTTACTCAGCTGAATTATTTTTAAATATGATTAAAAATTATTTTACATTATATTTGAAATCATAAATTCTCCTATGCCACCAGAAATATTTTCGGGTTTTCCATTCTTCAAATAAATCGCGTAACAAAGATTAAACAAAGAAAAAAAAATTTAATTTCTGTTATTGGTAAATAAATAATAGAATTTGTTGGCTAAACGTCCATCGAGTGAAAAAAAAAAAAAAAAAAAAAAAAAAAAAAAAAAAAAAAAAAAAAAAAAAAAAAAAAAAAAAAAAAAAAAAAAAAAAAAAAAAAAAAAAAAAAAAAAAACAAGAGATTGGAAGACTCGGAGGTACGAAAAGCAACGACGGAAAAAAAAAAATGCTGGAGGGATAGAAAAATAGAGAAGATCTAGAATAAAGGCATTGTATCGTTTCTCCTTTTTTCGCGTTTTCGCCGGTCGGTGGGGCGGGAGGGGTTGGCGGCCAGTGGAGGGGTAGATGGAGGTGGCAGTTGGGCGGATAGCCGGGGGGTGGTGGGCCAACGTCTGTCTGTTGGCTGCCAGCGAGCCAGTCAATCATTACGGGGGACGCATGCGCCAGTAACTCGCCCACTCCTCCAGTTTTCAACCCTCCAGCAGACCCCCCCGGCCTCCCCTCGCCCGCCCCGCCGAGCCCTCTTCAGCCCCTTTCGGCTCGACTCACACGACGCCTCTTCCCTTCATTTTCTCTTCCCTCAGTCGTGAGTTCGCAGCCCCTTGCACTCTCCACAAGCTCGCTACAATACCTCCCTCTCCCTCTCTCTTTTGCTCTCTCCCTCTCGCTCTCCCTCTCCCTCTCTCTCTCCCTCTGCCGCCGCCCATTCTGCATATTTAAGCGAGCTGTCTTGCTGTGCAGTCGTTATAACCCACCCACGTTTCACTTGTGCGTATATAGGCTTCTACTGGGCTCCCTCGGAACCGAGGGGAACGGAACGGAACGGAACGCTCTCGGAGCTCCCGGGAAATGCAAGACACTTTCCACTTGAATGCACTGCCGTATCACTCAAGTACTGTTACTACTTTTTCGATGATGAGCTTTGAACGTTCGGAGTCTTTGAAGGGATTAAAAAAATTTTTTCCAAGCACTTTAAGACCCCCAAATAAAAATACCATTTTATTATTTATTTACTTTGAGACCCGGCTTGAAAAATATTAAGTAACGAAGAAATATCAAACGCGGAAATTGGGGGATTTGTCAATTTTTATTTGAAACCGAAAACAATTTTTTTAATAAATTTTGTTTTGAATAAATTCATTCTGATTTCAATACAAAATTTTAATTTAATTGTCAGTCATCATTAGTTCAACAGTACAATTTTCCCAGAGAGGATAATTATTGAATTACTCCCGAATAATTACGTCAGATATTAATAATTGAATTGCCACTTCATGATAAATTATCATTTGAATGAGAATGAACATTAAAATCCATATTAAGGTGAGAAGTGAGAGAGGTTTTACAAATCATTTCTAAAAATAATTTGCTTATAAAAGTTTAATTTAGTCCGAGTCGACGATAATTTTTTGTCGACATTTGTTTAACGTAATAGACTCGTGAATAATTACAAATGAACTACTGATGAATTTTTCAAAGGCTAATTGTCGAATTATCGGGGCGGGTAGTTATTTGATTGCTTGTGTTTCAATGAAGAGCAATTACTGATTGAGGGAATTTAATACCTGTAGTTACCTTTAAATACCTGGTCCGACTAATTCCCGGCTATTTCCACTTCCTGGGCTGATGAACTCGTGTTTCCTTGAATTCGTAAAATCATTTCATTGATAACCGATAATCTGACGCTCATCTTCGTTAATTTATGCTCATGAAAATATCTCCAATTGATTATTAATCGAGACGTTGAGAATTCAATCAGTCATTCAGGCCATAATTGAGGAAAATAATTGATATTGACAGTTACATTTTCTGCAATGACAATGATCAAATTTTTCTTTCAATTTTTTAATCCTACAAATATATCTCAATCTCATAAAACCAAATTAGTCAGTTAATAATTTCCATAAATTACTCCAATTAATTATAATACGCCATAAATCCCCGGACAAATTAATTAAGAAGCAATCAAATAAAATAAACAACTCCAATTACTTAAAATTCCGCTCTGATATTATCTCAATTTTATAGAGTTCAAAAATTTTTTTTTTTAAATAAATTACAAACAGTTTTGAGTGAAAACAAAATCGGCAAATGATTGAATTTTTTCCGCGATTAATCCTCGCGTTAAAAACAAACCGACTTACTCCGCATTATCCTGAGGCGCCGCCAAGCGGTCCCGTCGAAACGGGGAACCTCGGCCGGGCGAACTGCGCATGCGCCGGTCGCCGACGGGGAGAAATCCGCGAAGGGGGGGGTGGTGGGGTGGAAGCGCGAGGCGACCCTCGCTCGGCTCGGCTCCGCTCGGCTCACATGCCCCCGCCGGCGAAGAGGGGATACTCCCCCCTCCCCTCTCGCCGCCTCCCCCCACCCCTGGTAACCATGGATACTGCGCTCGCGCCTTGACATTGACAAATGGCTAGCCGAGGGTGAGCCGAACAGCGGAGCTTTTACATATGCAGGGACACCCATTTGTCCATTCGTGGGGTTGTGCAGAGAGGAGAGCCTCACTCTCGCTTGATTCCTCTCCGGTATCCCTATCTACCCACATTTGGGCATAACCCGCCTGTCCGCGATGGGCCAAGCCAAGTCTTACGCCTAAATTTCCAGAATCTATCTCACTCCTTTATGTACAACGAGTACATGGGCTTTATGTGCTACGGATGATTCGGATGTGCACCCCTTCCTCTGTCAGGGTGGAATGCCTTCTCCGTTCGCTATTGTCGACGGACGCGCAACGTCGACTGGCTAACGAATGAGATGGGATGGAATTTCAGGGGGTTTTTTTCCCCCGAGTTATTGACATTTTTTTTTTGAGAAGCTGCCCCACGTCACCGACGACTGTCTCTAAAAATATCAACACGGGTTCAATGGTCGCTTTTTTCACCGGTCGAGGGTGCAATATTTTTTTTTATTGGGGGTTGTCGGAATCCTATGGCTGATTTTCTAGTCCAGAATAAAATGGAGGGGTGCGGCTCGGGGTGAGTCTTCTCCGGGGCCAGCTCTAGGTGATTATTTCGATTTATTAGCTAACGGTGAAGACCCAAAGACTGGGAGACACTTGTTCCGTGCTCGAGCCCTCTCGCGGACGGGTGGTGGCGAGGCGAACTACTGACGCGTAATGGCTGCCGTATGGTTTGGGCAATTCAATTGAGTCCGTGGAACTGATGTTTCCGGTTACGCGTGGAGGTGCGCAAATAACGACACTGGGCGCTCGAAAATTGGAATTATCGGCTGGAGGTAACGAAAACTCTTTTCTCATGAGTACCGAAAATTTTCTTTTGCCGCACTGAGTGCAAAAACAAATTTTTAGAGAAGCCAAACACGATTAAAAATTGATTATTTGTCGTTTCCACTTTCGTTTTCCACCGGAGGCTAAAAAAAATATTTTTCTGACGGGTAGCGATTTTTTTTTCGCTCCAGTGAGCATAAAAAAATTTTTCAGGCACTCAGGACACGCCTAAAAATTGATTTTTTGTCGCCTTCACTCTTGTTTTTGGCCCGACGCCGCAAAAAAATATTTTTCCACAGATAGTGAATTTTTTTTCAGCTCCAGCGAGTGCAAAAAAATTTTTTAGACACTCAAGACACGCCTAAAAATTGATTTTTCATCGTTTCCACTCTTGTTTTTGGCCCGAGGCCGCAAAAAAATATTTTTCCACGGGTATCGATTTTTTTTTGTTCCAGTGAGTGCACAAAAATTTTTTAGGCACTCAAGACACGCATAAAAATTGATTTTTCATCGTTTCCACTCTAGTTTTTGGCCCGAGGCCGCAAAAAAATATTTTTCCACGGGTAGCGAATTTTTTTTCGCTCCAAAAAAATTTTTGTAGGCACTGAAGACACTCCGAAAAATAGGTTTTTCATCGTTTCATTCTTATTTTTTGCCCGAGGCCGCAAAAAAATATTTTTCCACGGGTAGCGAATTTTTTTTTGCTCCAGTGAGTGCAAAAAAAATTTTTTAGGCACTCAAGACACGCCCAGTAATTGATTTTTCGTCATTTCCACTCTGTTTGTCGTATTTTGTGTGCAAAGAGAAAGAAAAATGAGACACAATAATGCAATGTTATAATGGCATCCCATGAGGAAAAGCGATACCCCTCGCGGGCCCACTATTCCCGTAACACCCTTATCCACCACTGCTGTATTAAACCAAAGTGAGACTACAACCGTCTTTCTCTTGTTGCCAAAGTGGCCACTCCCTCATGCCGCCTCTAATATCTCATTACTGCGCCACCAGTCTCAGTCCCGGAGCCATTACGAGATTGTTTGCTAGTAGGCATCGGCTCCGCGTGATATATCGCCACTCTCCCACGATACGTTTGATTTTACGAGAACTACTGTCTTTCACTCGAAAATTGTTCTGTCCATTTTTCACTCGCACCTCCTCAGCGAGTCCAACAATTTTCAATTCCACTTTTTGTTCAGTAAAATTCAACAGGGAGGAATTTTTTTGAATACACATTTTCTTTTACTCATCATCGCTTGATTTGAGTGAAACTAAATATAAGGGATTTTTTTTTTTTTCGTCGTTATCTGTATACCGATAGTCCCCGGAACAGTCAAAAATAATTGGTGTCTCTTGGCTTGATTCTCGACTTGCACAACTAACAAGGTCCATTTCCATGGAATAACCATCAACGGTAATTGGCACCTTCTATCCACGCACCCCAACCCCTCTCCTTTATACCAAAACCTATCATATTTCAAGCCCTCGGTTACAAGAGACAGAGAGCGAAGGTGGATCTCTCGTTGAATGTTGCGTGTTTCGTACGAGTAAAATGCCCGTTTTATACAGCCTCTGACACCCTTTAGGACACACGTAGGGTGGGTACTTCACAAAACGGGGATAACAAAGACCAGAAACCATTCGACGACTCACTAACAACCCCCCTCAAACTCCCATCCACCCGCTAGCCGCCACCCCCGGGACGCTTTGCTCACAGAAAAGCTACCCAAGATATTTTGTGACGTGAAACGTGTTGCTTTTGTCGTTTATTCCGACGGAGCCCTTTTTACCATCGTTTTGCTGGATTTTTTTTTGCTGAGGTTGGCGAGAGGCGAGTCCTCCCTCCTCCAATATTTATCCAGAATTTTTTTTAATGATTATTCTCCATTATTTGTTAACTCAGAAATTATTTATTATCATCGGAAAATGGGAATTCTCGAGTTGAGAGCTTTTCTTCTCGCGGTAATTGTCGATTATCTCGTCACCGCGCGGTCTATTGAGAAAATCTCATTGAACATTTTTTGGGGGGAATTTCGTCAGCTTTTTTTAGTACTTTATGACGTTTTTTCGAAATGTGAGTCATTCTCGAGATATCCACAAAGATGTGAAGATGGAAGTGAGATTGCAATGACAAACTGTAAAAAAATAACCACCATATCCACTAGTATTTCACTTGATTTTTATTTTGCTCCCATCAGGCAATTAGAAGTATCCTCGGTAAATTTACAAAGCAGAACACAATGAGAAATGTTTTGAATATTTTTTTTTTTTTCTTTAATTTATTTGCCATTCTTTACTTAGGTGTCAATAGTCATCAATGCGCAAACAGTGGAAAAAATCTGATTCCATACCGATACAATAAATTTTAGCTTATTATACATCATCATTATCATTATCATTTATCATTATGATGAACGTCATAATCATATTATCATCATTCATAATTATACAATAATTATTATACATTACTCTCTCAAGTTTCATCAACCTCTCTCTCTCTCTCAAGCATATCGATTTACTCCAGTTTCGTTATCTAGTTTTTTTCCTTCTTTTTCTTCATCAAGACTTTTTTTTCCTCCTTAATATCAGTCATTCACAGTGAAATGCAGGCACTCAGATCATCCAATCGCACAAACACATCATCCAATCACCAGTAGTTTTTTTTTTCTCTCATTTTTTAAAATCATCTCTCGTATCGCGGCGCATAAAAACTCGGATTTAATTCTTCAATCTTTTAGATTTAAAATCCTCTAACATGATTATTACTTAGATACCTTAACTGTTACTTCGTATACATTTTTTAAGGCGATGATTCAATCGAATGAACTCATTTCATAAACGAACAGCCAATGCGTCGAATCGTCGCTCTTTCGGTGTTCGATTTGCACTGGTTAATTGCTGAATTATCTCGTGAACCCGCTTATCCTACGCAAAAATCGCATAAGATCATTGTTGTGGGGAATTTTATAAGCTATATAAAATCTCTTATGACAATTGCTCCAACGATAAGTCGTTCTCGAGATAATCCCAAAAACAGTCGAGATGAAAACGGTACGAAAATTTTAAGTACGGAAACTTTTGTCAGATGTAAAAAAAACGAAAAATTATTCTCCAGCCGGGGAAATTTGCACAAAAAAATTAGTGGAATCATCGGGAGAGCATGTCATCGTGTTCTCAAGCTAGTTAACTCGTTATCCTTGTTTCTGATTCGCGATTGGTGAATTTTTGATAAGAAAGAAATGCACGAAACGAGTGATAACGATTGTACGCCAGAATTAATGGCCCCAGCAACGATAACAGGTTTTTCCCGTGATTAATAAGCTCGAAATAATCAGGTAGATGTTAGAGTCACGCTTCGTCACACCCGTTATCATGTTAAATCGATGTTACAACAAAATTAAATAATCTACATGTCAACGAATACAATTTCATTAAAATGAAAAATTACCGATTTTTCTGATAAGGATGAGACCGAGTGATTCAACAAATCCATCAAAAAAATTCTTCGTTGATTCAAAAAGCGAGTGAGAAATAAATTTTTCACAATTAAAAGCCAAATTAATTGTCTCAAGAACTTTTTTCGCGAACATTTGGCGAAATATCAAGAAATTTTTTACGAAAAATTTTGATTTACTTTGAGTTAAAATTCACGTTGGACTTGAATTAATCAGTAAAATTAGTTAACAACTGATGTTTTTTAAAGGAGAACCTCAAGAGGACTCCGATTTCGAAATATTTTCCAATGCAAAACGACAGAGACGAAACAGACGATTCCAACGCCAATTAATCAAGATGATGAACGGTAGACATTTGCACCTGAGTCTTTCGGTATACGTGGGTTTTTTTTTGTTAAATATTTTTTTATTCACTTTGTTTAAAGTGTTTTTTGTTGCTTCAGTATACTAGGACATCGACGGGCTTTGGCTCGAGGCACGTCACGAAGATTGACGTATCGAGTGGAGGAAAAATCCGGATGTGACTAAAAAAAACAAAAATCGTGTCTGTTTATTGGAAATAAAATCTCGACGATCCAAAGCCTTCGATTTTGAACATTTTAAATTCACATTTGATCAAATGAGCGAGGGATTTAATCTCCAATGGAAAAATAATAAATAAATAAACAAGATATCGCTTGTTATCGTTGATAAGCCGATCAGGATAAAATGTAATCTTTTTCGCTTGGAAATCCCTAATATTTCGAGATATTTTATTTTCAATCCCTCACTCTCTGATTATTCTAAAAATACAATTTTCACATATGCATTTACCTGTATTGAATTTCATCTCGTATATCCAGAGTGATTATGATTCCTCATCTCTCAAAAGAAAAATAAGGAATGTCTCGTGATTGATAGATCCTTCCCACGTATTTTTCGTATATAAAAAAACCAAGTCTCAATCAAAGATTCAAGTGTTTCAATTCAACAATAATATCATTCCAGTGATAATCCCTCGTTAAATTGTCTTTTACGTATATGAAGGACGCGCGCGCGATAATTACCTCGATATAGAAATATATAATTACCCTTTTGTGGAAGTGTATGTGTGTGTGTCTGTGTGTGTGTGTGGTTTGGGGTGGGAGGGGGTGATCAAAGGGAGGAAATAATGTCCGATTATCATGTTTTCAAAAATTCTTGGAAGAAGGAACGGATTCAGTCGAACGTGGGATGTGGACGTCTGTTAACTGGAGAAAATATATCTCACCAACGAAATTAATAAAAAATATCGAACGAGAGGGATGTCAACGAAATACTTTCAGGCCCTAATTACCTAAAAATTTGAATATGTCTATTTAGTTATGATACATTGCCTTTCCCGTCTCTCCAATCTCGTCCTTCGTTCGCTTTAAAATTTCACCTAACTCTCATTTTTTTTTGTACGTTCTCACTCTCTCTCTCTCGCTCTCTCTCTCTCTCTCTCTTTCACTCTCGTATAAGTCTTGTTCACACGAGAAAAAAAATTTGTGAAATAATTTTCCTCAATCTCTCACTTTTTCATCCATTCGCACTGTCGAAACCTCTCACTCTTCTTCCCATTAATAATTTTTCAATTTTTCCTTCCCCATTATTCAAAATTCATCCCTTTTCTCAATTTTCAATTAACTATTTATACACAATATATTATAGTAAATTGTTATTATTTATTTTTAATTATCTCTAGGACGAGTGGTAGCTTTCCGTCGCCCCCTCTCTCCTCACTGCAATGTCCCCCTAATTTTTCAAAATCAATGAAAAAAACTTCAGATGCCAGTGGAGTGGAGACACTCTAGTCGATTTAGTGACAATTTCAGTCAGTTTAATGAATTTTTCACGGCATCCAAATGGAGAATTCCAGTGAGGAGACTATTATACATGTATCCCTCATTACTTCGATTGGTTTCATCTCTTCTTCTTCCTCCTCTTCTTCATCTTTTTTTTCCTCCTTTTTAACTTTAAATTTAATAATAATTAAGAACTGTACAAATTTTTAATGTCTCCTAAGTCGATAAAATGTCGACGCTGCGGGAATCTGGTCACACACAAACTGAATTTTTAAACTCGCAATTCATCGATACCGATTATTTTCTCGCGATGAAAAAAGAAAAAAAAAACAATTCTCACTTTCATTTTGCGAATTATCTCAACCCTTTTCAGGGGGTCTGGATGCCTTAGAGTCACTGACCGGCGACTTTTCCCATGTGCTTTCATGTCCAGCGAACACCAGGTAATGTACATGCCCGCTAATTTAACTAGTCACTATATATCAATTATATAGTCCTCTTCTGGTTCATCTGCCGTCGATTGCGATTGTATTAAAATTTAACATTTATATCTCAATCACTACAATATTACACCGCAATATTTGTACAAAGAACAATCACATGAATTTTTTTTTTTATTTATCCATTTCCTTTTTTTTTTTTCCTTCTTTTACTCTCGAGTTATTTTCTCTCGTTCGAGCGACCGATTTATCTCTCATTGTCACTTGTCCTCGGAATCCTTTGGCCGCGTTTTGATAAAAATTTTTTTGCGTTCGAATTCCCTTCGCACTCGTTCGATCGCGATTTTTTTTTCCAGTGGGGCCATTGAGTGCACTGGCGAGAGCGCGACGCTGGAGGGGAGTCACCACTTCCGGGAGATGCGCTCCGTTTGGCCGCGGACGCGGGAGAGCTCAGGGGGTGGAGACACTCCAGGACGAGACGTTGCCGCGGAATCGATGGATGCCGGGGTTTCTTTCTAGGGTTTTACCGGGCTCCGGGGTACCTGGACCCCGTCACCCGCGAGGGTATTCTGCACCAGGTGTCTAGGCTCTTAGCTGGAACAGAAGAAAAAATTCGGAGGCGCTGTTAAAATTTTTTTGCCTCTGACTGTTTTAATTATTTCAGCCAAGTTTCGTCAGGAAAAGCCGACGAAGGGGACGCGTGGTCCGGTTAAAAAATCCAGATAATGCGGAATTGTTCATTGAATAAATTAATTAAGGGGAAAATTTACCTTTATAAGTGGTGTCCATAGTATTCAGGTGGATAATGATACTGGTTGTGGAAGGTAGGATCACCAGGGGGTCGGTGCATCATGCTGGCCGCTTGTCCGTCCATCATGTAGCCCATCGTCGCGTCCGGACTGTATGCACCGCTTGGACCTGCGGACAATGGCGGAAACACTACACGTTACTACGGTTAGAACTCTGTTCCGTAATTGGCAGACGACAACTGGACAAGCACGTCGAGTCTTCCCCTCTGCAATATCCCATTCACTGTACATGGGCATTTTCCGGGTTTTCTCGAATATCACTTGATCGATGGTTATCGATATCAAGTGATTTATTCCACCGGAAGACTCGACGGGCTGTGTTTTCTGTGTTTTTTCATTTTAGAATAATTTCTTTGGAAAAATCCATCAATACTTTCCACATTTAATATTCATCTCGTAATTAATTCATTAATTTTTTTATTAACTGCAGGGCAATTCAAACAATTGATTTATTTATCAGTTAAAAGGAGCCTAAATGGATTTTCCTTTTTCAAAAATTTTCTGCGAGGAAATTTTCTTGGGAAAATTATTTGAGCGAAATTTTCACCGGAAAATTGTTTGAGCGAAATTTCCCTCCGGAAAATTATTTGAGCGAAATTTTCTCCGGAAAATTGTTTGAGCGTTATTTCCCCCGGAAAATTATTTGAGCGAAATTTCCCTCGGAAAATTATTTGAGCGCAATTTCCCCCGGAAAATTGTTTGAGCTTAATTTTCTTCGGAAAATTATTAGAGCTTAATTATCTTCGGAAAATTTTGCTCACAATTTTCTTTGGAAATTTTTTTGAGCGAAATGTCCTGTGGAAAATTATTTGAGCGAAATTTTCTCCGGAAAATTGTTTGAGCGAAATTCCCCCAGGAAAATTATTTGAGCGAAATTTCCCCCGGAAAATGGTTGGAGCTTAATTTCCCCCGGAAAATTATCTGAGCGAAATTTCCCCCGGAAAATTATTTGAGCTTAATTTTCTTCGGAAAATTTTTTGAGCGAAATTTTTAAAAAGTCCTCTTTCCATCCACTTAAATTTACAGGTCAAAAATGGGCATATAAAATAGAAGAACTGGCATTTCTCAATCGATCCTCTCGTCTGTCATCACCAGAGCGGTAATGGAGCCCTCGCAAGTCCGCCAATGGATAGCGAGAGGCTGAGTGAGGTGAGTAGTGGGGGAAATCAACGACTACCCCGGTAGTTTTAATGTTGGTATCTTAATGTATATTGCCTCGATAAATCAAGGGCACTGATTGCGTCCCACCCTATATCCACTTGGACGAAGCCTCCCTCCCCCCCTTCGAATCCATTGCAAGGACTCAGATGCGAAAGAAAGATAGAGATATTTGGCCATTCCCCCCCCCCCCCCCCCCCCCCCCCCCCCGCCTCATTCCATAGTTTCTTTCTTATGCTAAACTTCTACGGCGACCTCGATCAATCGCGATTGGCTTCTGCTTTTTTTTCTCTCAGTATTATCGACGAACGTTAATCTTCCACACTTTCTTCGAACATATAGACTCAAAGTGAATAATAAAAAATCGCGGAAAAAAATCGAGAAAAATTCAAGAGCTCAATATGAAACTCCCGACGCTCCCGATTGTGGACTGCACTTTTTGAAAAAGAAATGAAATTTCATTCTCAATTTACCAATAATTTTCCAGATTGGAATTTTCAGTTTTCATTGATTTTCCGACGAACTCCTGAACTTTCAGGGACAAAATTCCCCGAAATTCCCGGAAAATTAAAAAAATGAGAATGTAAATTTTCGAAAAATACACCGGAAGACTCAGACAAAATTTTCTGACGTCTTAAAAAATCAATTCTCCCAAAACCTAATCCCTCTATTTTCCCGGAGATTCCAATCACGACTCGGGCGTTTCCTCATTGCGGCAGTCGCTATTTCGCTGTCGGCATTTGAGAGAATAAAACGCGAAATAAAAAAAAGCATCCGAAGTAGAGAGAGAGAGAGAGAGAGGGAGAGAGAAAAAAAAAGGGAAAACGTAGCAACAACGAAGCGGAGAGTGCCGCGCGTTTTGCTTTACCCACGGGGCCGTGGCCGTAAATCACAATTATTGCGAACGTTCTCTCCCTTAAGAGTGTTTTTCAGGAGCGATCCAGTCGAGGTTAGTCTGAACTCTCGTCTCCCTCTCCCTCTCTCCCTCTCGCCATTGCCCGGAGAACACGAGTCTCTGACCTCGTCCTAGGTCTCAGCGAAAAAGATTATAGATCCACGGGTGTTTGGGGTTTTAGAAAAGTACGGGAGAGTTCAGATATCCTGGTGGAATGTTGCTCGGGGTATTATGGCCACTCGGAGAGATATTCTCACTAACGAGGGATGCGCGCTTGGATTGTGATTAAATCGTGGTATAACGCGGTGGGGAGTCTCGGCAACGGCAACAATGTCGGGAAATTAAGGAATAGTCAGTGTCAGTCTCCTCGAGGAGAGGAGAATGATCATAATATCGAGAGGAGCCGGGTGATGATAAATTCCGGATGGATAATATTTGATCGTCGAGATTGGATGGGAAAAGCGACCTCTCTTTTCCTGGATTATTCCGTGAAAAATTGGAAAAATCCTAGAGACACGCGACAAGCTCTTCTATAACTTCATTAATTTCCCGATTTTCCCTCACAATTTCTCGCTATCGTTAAATTGTTAAATTATATTTCCCTTTCCGCGAAAAATAATTCCATCAATTCCCCGATTTTTCCGCGACAATCTCGGGCTTTGGCAAAAATTTTAAATTATTTTCCATGAAGAAAAACCCACTTTTCACGGAAAAAAAAATTCTGGTTTCCTTCGGTGGTCTTTTCTAACACTTCAATCCATCAAAATTTATTCATTCAGACATCCTCAAGCCGGGGTCAATCGCAATAACGGCGAGGCTCCCCAACAACTGAGTTAACACACGAGTTTCGTCAACCGAGTTCAGGAAAAACAAACCGTAATGCAATAAACTCACTGAAGGCATCAGTCCGGGTATCCGTTTTGTTGGCCTCGCCTTTTTCCCTCTCATCCCATTTACCACCTCCATCCCCACCAACCCCACCATCTTTTTCTATCCCTCATGTACGCCGTGGGACCCTTTGCACCGGATCTAGCCGGTGAGTCGCGTACCTTCGTAATTTATTTAGGGGGTAAATGAGGCAACCGTTAATTGCCGTCCGCTAAGCTGCGAGAAAGTGTACCGTCGGGAGAGAGAAGTCATTTTCACGTTAGTCTGGCCGTTACCCCGGGCATTTTCGACCCGAGGACGTGCAATGCCGTTGAGAAGACTCCGAGGAATAATTTTGTATTTATAAGAGAGGAAGGACTACCCGAAAACACCCGCCGATCTCTCGATTTTACATTTACAGGGAAATTTAATTTTCCCAAATCGAATGACCGGAAAATCTTTGTTTGGAAAAAGTAGAATTTTTTCCTGGGAAAATAAGGACATCTGAATTGTTATTTTCTTTTTGGGGGGGAGGAAGCCACTCTTCGGGTACATTGCCTTCATATTTTATGACCAACGCGATTCGTCTTTAAGAGACTGAATTGGCGAAGTTCAGCGATGTCCTTAACCCAATTTCGGGGGATGGATTTGAATTATTCGGGAGAAGTGAATTACGCAGGAGTTGAGATCGTCACATCTCGGAGTGTCAATTTCCCCTGGTTTTGGGGATAAAATTGAAGTGTTGGATGAAGGCATTGAATATTGGAGACGACAGGATCGAATCTTGAGATAACTTTTCATAAAAAAAAATTAATTATTTCGAGTGAATGCGATTGATTCCAGGGAAATTTGTGGTAATCATTCGATTCTTTAATTTTCCTAATTTTTAATTGAGAAAATTATTCGAAAACAAAAATGGAACAATTTGGGTAATCCGCTGGCATGAATTGTTTTTGTAATTAATCTGTAATGTTCCGTAAATTCTCCAGTCGGTTACCGACAAAATAAGTCAAAGTTCCTAGAATTTTACATCACCTCCAGACTACGTTTCGAAATATAATTAGGTCCTTTGCTGGTAATTTTTATTGCATATTTCAATGAATTCTGCAATTAGGTTTAATTACACGTAACGTTACGTAACATTCTAATGAGAGTCGAATGTTGTAAGGAAAAATCGTAGGCAATATATCCTGAATGTATATTTTTTTCCCCTGGCCCATCCATATCAATCTAATTAAATTATCCTCAAGATCCGCAACGAGTACCAAGCCTTCTGGTCTAAAGAGAATGTTAGGAAATCCCTCTGGTGGTAGCGTTGAACACGAGAACAACATTAGTAGTAACTTATGGTTGTGGCCTGGCACTCTCGTTGAGGGAAGGAGAGCAAGCGAGCGTGGAAGGTACAAGTAAACCGTGAGAGTAAGGAATAAAGTAAAGGGGGAAGTCTATAGTGTATATATCCAGTGTTGCCAACCGAAGAGGAGTACAACCCTTAAACCTCACTGTGAGATTGTGGGATTCCTGGGGGAGAGGTATCCCACCTTCTGAACTTTCTCCGGCGACGACACACCGACTGCTCTGAGTTTTACCCCTCTCTTCGGAGTTAACCGTCCAAGTTGTATGGACCACCCTCCAGCTGAGGCAAACCTCCACGGAGGCAGCCGCTATAACGGATACGGAAGCTTCTGGGATGAACTGTTGGTAAGTTGGGTGAGGAGGGAAAAGTGTATTGGGAAGAAACGGGAGGAAAACCAGAAGTTGAGGGCAGGGGGAGTTGTTTAACCATCAGCAAGCGTGATAGATATGAAGACTGAAACTTCATGAAGTCATCAACCACTTCAGGATGAAGCAGTCGGACGAGTAGATTGATAAGCTCTAGTTGTTGACCAAAAGTAAGGATGAAAGTGAATTGAGAAGTGAGAAGAGGAACGGAAGAAGAACGAGGAGGAGTTGCTTAGCAACAAGCAAGCGTGATAAATATGAAGACTGAAGCTTCATGAAGTCCTCAACCACTTCAGGATGAAGCACTCAGATGAATAGATTGATATGCCCCAGTCGTTGACCAAAAGTAAGTACATTCCGAATATTCTGATCGAAGATTGTGGCAACTGACAGCTTCTGCTGCGAGGATTTTCCCACCAGGCGAGAATATGCATTCAGAAGGACGAAGACAAGCTTGAAGTCTTCCTGATAGCACCTCCCACCGACCAGATTAAAATGATCAAGTCGTTGTCGAAAAGTATGTCATGAAAAGTGGCAAAAGTGGATTGAAGAGTGAGAAGAGGAACAGAAGAACGAGGAGGAGTTGCTTAGCAACAAGCAAGCGTACTAAATATGAAGACTGAAGCTTCATGAAGTCCTCAACCACTTCAGGATGAAGCACTCAGATGAATAGACTGATATGCCCTAGTCGTTGACCAAAAGTAAGTACATTCCGAATATTCTGATCGAAGATTGTGGCAACTGACACCTTCTGCTGCGAGGATTTTCCCAACAGGCGAGAATATGCATTCAGAAGGACGAAGACAAGCTTGAAGTCATCCTGATAGCACCTCCCAACGACCAGATTAAGATGATCAAGTCGTTGTCCAAAAGTATGTCATGAAAAGTGGCAAAAGTGGATTGAGGAGTGAGAGGAACAGAAGAAGAACGAGGGGAAGTTACTTAGCCACAAGCAAGCGTGATAGATATGAAGACTCCACCTAACAACCATCAGTTTCCAGAGTAACTTTCAGTAACCCAACTTTCATCCCCGAGATTTGAAGGTATTCCCATCGAGTTACTACAGCCTCTGGCGACTCAAAATTGACGGTTTAATTAGGAGGGGAACGTTGTGATAAGGAGATGGGGTAGGAGCGTCGATGGGGTGTCTTCTAATTTGCCTCGGGCCATTGAATATCAAGATTGGCGATAGAGGAATTCTTCATAATTCTTCATTCTGAACCAGTTTGGCATTAATTCTGAAATGGCTGATGGTGAAGGGGATGGAGGACCAAGAGGCACAGCAGTTTCCCTTGATGCGTTTGTAAGAGACGTTGGGAGGGTTGAAATGAGGACGATTCTCGCTGATACGGAAAGCGGAAATGTGTTACGGAAACTTCAACAATACCACGGTGAAACTATTGGTCATCCATGAATGCGATACAGGATGTGGCGGATGTTATAATTCATGCGCCAGGGTCTTACGCTGTTCTCAGATATTTTCCACGATATCTCGGAGTTCACAGCCAATTGTCATTCGCCGAAATCATTAAACAATGATGAGTAAAATAGACAACTGAATCGATAAGAATTTGTCTGGAATTTCAGTCTCTATTTTTAGTTTCACTGCCTCGTCGCTTCTCGCTGTCCTTTTATTCTTTCATTCTCCCAGCAAACCTCCCTCGCGTGATATATAGCTCCTTGGAGGTCGATGACTTCCGCTATTTTTCTTCCGCTGTCTCCAGCAAGCAACTTCCCTCTTCCCGTTCTCCAAACTGAGCCAAGGCGTTCTTATATCCCTTTCCACACGCTGGGCTTTTGGGATGGGAGTTTTTCCCTGGGTGAGATGCTGCCAGGATAGGGCGCAACGAGACAACGTGACGTCACTCTGTACTCAAGCCATCAACACTGACCACATCTTTGAATTAGAATTAGAAAGTCTCGGGCACTCACGAAGACCAAATTATGATAGAACTCTAGGAAGTCATCATCTCATCCTAGTCAGCCCAAAATTTGTCCAGTTCTTCAAGCATTTCGCTGATAAAAAATTTCCATAATTTAGATTTCTCTTGGTTTTTCCTGATCACGTTATCCGACGAATAAAAAATTCCTGCATCTATGGATGCAATGATCATTGAATTGAAATAAATCTCAAAAGACCCGTGAGTGGCAGGCATATTTTAACCCAGTTCCTCATCCCCTCTGGCATTCAAGTACAATTCTCCAGAGTTTGTATATATTTTTTTTCTTTAAAACCTTCTTTGGTCAATCAGTAGTCACCATAAATACATCCAACTGGACATATATCGTGCATACGTGCGTATATCTAACCAAAGTGAAAGTGAATTCAGTTTGAAAATCAAGTTGGCTTCGGCAATGTCAAATAAAACCGGGAGTGCCTCTTTATAAGTTGACGCGATAAATAATTAATGGATTGAGACGAACCGCAGACGTATGCGATGGAGGGTGAAAGGGGGAGGGAACGCGAGTCCATAAACCACTTAATATTTATAAGGTATGGATGGTAGTGGACGTTTTATTATACGCGATACATTGGCTCGGACGTGAGTGAAAGAGAGTGAGAGAATACCACTTCTTTCGTCTTATAATGCACCTATGGTATTTAGATATTTTAATTAACCGATTGGCTATAAATTATGATAATTAAGTATGGGAAGACGGGGTTCTTCGCGAGTGAGATGGCATTCGTTGGCGGGGGGGAAAAAAATCGGAGTAAGAAGGTCGAGATGATCCTCGCCAATCGCATTTTGCCGGCAATCCGAGCGAGATTGAATGCTGATTGTCGATATTGTGGGGATAAAGTTTGCAAGTTGATTCCGGAGTTGGTGATTGATGGACGGAAACATCGAAAGTGATGGAATTTTTTGGAATGGATCATTTCCATTTTTCGAGGTGAAATTGGATATTATTTACCGACGTCGGTGGCCGAAGCGGCTAGGCGCGAGCCTAGTGTGCGTAAGGTTGTGAGTTCAAATCCCGGTAGATGCGGAAAAAGGCTCCGGCGAGCGGGAGGTCGCTAATAGAGTGATCGCCTGTACCGACATGGTTTTTTCTGTGGTTTCCCATGTCAACTCCTGTTCTGTAGGGGTGCAAATGCAGTACAGTGTAGGATCCACAGCCGCATGCGTAGGGTGAGGGTAGGGCCGATTGGCATCCAAACAGGAGTGCAGAAAAAGGGCTGTGATATAAAAAAAAAAATTGGATATTACACGAGTGCGGTAAGTCGCACTTTACCCGTCAGAGTGCTTGAGGGGATGATTGCGAGACCGCACGAGATGGCGCGGGGGCGAGGCCGGGGCAGTTCACAATTTCAAGACCATCGATAATTTCCCCTCATGTGTTCCCCTCAGTTCGAGACGATTTTTCTTCGCTGCAGATAATTTTTTTTCCCCAAATACTGATAGACGTAGAGTTCACGAGGGGGAGAGGATGGCCAATGGTCAACTCGCCCCATAGATGAGATAGAGCATGCCATTACAGCAGTCCGATAAGATAGCCCTCTTCCCTCGATGCCGGACGCGATCTTCACTATGAAAAATCTCACTGTCGCTGAATTCATCGAGGGGGTGAAATGTTCACCATGCCCAAGGTACACAGACGACATTGTCCAGTTGAGGGGTTGGTTGAGCATTTCTCGGGAGGGCTCTTATCTTCTCACGGCGATCGTGACCGTCCGAGACTCCATTTCCGCGGCCAAGGAACCCTGCCCACCAATTTATATACTCCTAACGAGATGGCCACGGGGGCCTGGCGCTCGTTTACATGGACGATATCGGAGGATGCGATACTAAGACCAATCCTCTTTCCGTGAAATCGATATTATAGTTGTATTCACCACCAACTATGAGGCCATTCTCTTCGTGTGGATGTGGTGAGTTCAGTGATGGTACATAAAATTAGATTTTTATTGACAGCTCGTGGGCTATTGATTTTCGCCGAGCTTGTTTCGTGGCTTTTCAACAAATTCAATGGGGAACATCTCATCGACAAGCTGATTATTCGGCAAATGGAGATCAGATGGAATCAATTGGTTTGTTGTTACACTGATTCTGATTGTAAGTCAATCCAAGGTCAGAACGACAAAAATCACCAACTCCTGCTGACTCGTCGCGTCCTTACTGGGTCCAAAGTCTCCTAAGCCATCATCTCTCAATTTTCTCCCAGATTTCCCACCTCCACCAACACCAATCCCCGTCAAATAATAACATTTCTATAAGTCGGTCGTTTGTATTCGCCAGCGATTTCTCGACGGCCCCCATTTCAATTAACGTATGATCTATGCGGCATAAGAGCGCCCACCAAATGGCGGCCACCTTTTCCGGAAAAACTCCATCCAACCTCACCCCAGTAATGCGCGGAGGGGATCGCCTCTCTAAGTAACTCTATATCACCAGTACGTGACGGGAGTCAGCCAATATTCCACACGTCGAATCCTAGACGCCGCCGGTGGCATCTATATAAGATCATCAAATGAGGGGACAAGAATCCTTGGGACGTTTGACCCTGTCGCACCCTTTGGCTGCACAGCCATCAGGGCGACACAATAAATCACCAATTTCGCTGGTTTTTTTTTTTCAAGGGGAACTTTCGGTGGGTTTTTTTGTGTTTGAGAAAATTTCATGGACGAAAAGTGCCCTCTGGGAGCCGAGAGGAGCCAGTCCAAAGGACTCCCTAGGGCTTCTTCGGGGGGGTGGAGGAGGAGGTGGGCGGCGGGAGGTTCTCGTCTTTCCTGGGTCGTCCTCTCTAAACGACTCGGGTATTGGTGCCTCAGTGGTGCAGCATATGAGCTCTTCCAGCGCAATTTCTCCCAATTTCTAACCCCGGAACATCTATTTTATTTAGCCTCGAGACATCGAATCAGGGAACGAGAGGGAGAAGAAATGCCGGACTTGCTCGTCTCAGTGGCCAAAGCCTCAGTTTGTCCGGTGATGGTGGCTTCTAACGGTGATATCCCATCAGGCCGTTATAGAGAAGATCCAGGATGAGGGAAAAAATGGGTGGGGGAGGGAGAAAGGGTCCTGGTGGAAAATAAGTGGAGAAGGGAGACTAGAGGGAGCAGATGAAGAGAGAGAGAGAGAGAGAGAGAGAGAGAGAGAGAGAGAGAGAGAGGGAGTCGCTACGTCTGGATCTCTGGATGGACACAGAGAATCGCCATTACAAATTGACAAGCTTGATTGATGGCGTCCACGCTAAGGGAAAAAGGAAGACGGGGGAAGGGGGGGGGGGGAGCAAGAGAGAATGAGAGCCGAGTCAAGTGAGATGGAGTGTGTGTGCCGAAGGGAGCCGGGGGTATTCAAGGGAGAAAAGAGCCTGGAAGTCCAGTGGAGATAGGGAGCTTTGGGGGAGCCCGGGGTTCTCCGCACACAAAACCCCTCTTTTCAGGGGTTGGCGAGGGGACGGGGGAGCGTTATCGAGGCAGAGTCCCTCTCACCGAGTGCGTGACGAATGGCCCGCGACTTGATTCGCTCGGGGGGTACGGAGCCCGGACTATATGGGTTGAACGCCAACCGGAATATTCGATGAAAAGGAAAAGCTGAGTGGAGGACATGGGAATTTTAGATTGGATTCCATTTCTCTTTTGGCGGATGGAGATTTTGGGGAGGGGGGGGGGGCTGACGACGGGGGAAGAGGGAGTTGGGATCATAATTTTGAGGTTGGAACTGCCGCAAGTCTGCTTCTGACGGAATTGGAAGCGATGGGATTTTTTGTTTTTATTTTTGGGCGATTCACTGTTAAGAAATTTAGCCTGAATTTTGCTAGATATGTCGGGAATTGTTTATAACATTCAATTTTTACTGGAGCTTTGAGGAATTTTGTCACGAAAAAATTCCAATCTAATCGCGAGTAGATATTTTAATTCATTAATTCGCGTTTTATTCTTTGAAGTTTGTTTTTCCCAGTGGCGCCAATCTCATGATTTCTCCACCGCGACAACGGAAATTCCATCAGGCTTAGTGAACAATTGCAGCCATTAACTTTCTCTCCAGCAAGAACTCCGAAGTAACAAAAATTCTGAGTAGAAAAGTGTCCTTCCCAGTGATAAATAATCCAACATTGTTCACCACTCAAAAGTTGACAGTCGTAAACGACAATCAGACGCATCTCCAGCGTTGTTCAGTTTTCGAAATGACCCCCAACAACAATGGAAAAACATCCAATGAGAATAAAATTCAAGTGAAATTGTTGGTGATCTACGACTGGTGCTCCCCATCAGTGACCCCCACCTCTCCCAGCGAGCTACCGGTTGGAATGCCAAGGGGGCCCCGGGGGGAGGGTAATAAGCTTGCAAAATCCCTTTGGACAATTATTGCGTACATTGTTGAGGCAAAAGGAAGAGATGAAAAATATTCTCTTGCCTCACACGATGTACCATAAACCTCCTGGACAAGGAGGATGTGACGGTGAATGAGTGATGTTTATTGTGATTATATGGGCCTTTTACCACTGCGCAATTTGTTCATTTTTAATGCCTCATCCCCTCTATTAGAAGAAAAAAAAAAAGAGTTAACTGCGCGGGGGGGGGGAAATTTTTGGAATTTAATTCTGATGGAATCAGCATATTCGACAACCATATCGTCCAAGTCCCCCATAAATTAATAATAATTAATAATTTCCGGTCTTCCCAATTATTCGATGAATTCTTTCACCTGTCCAATGTACACCATTTCCCGGGATAAACCTCCCCCTGAACCAAAAATCTAATGAATTCAGTGCTACAATATCCCCCCCCCCCTTCCCCGAATCCAAGAACAAAAGAATTGGATGGAAAAATTGTATATACGAAGGAGAAAAAAAAAGGGGGGGAAAACACGAGACCATTGAGTCGCGATATTTATGTATTGGGGCGGGGATTCCCCGTGATTCCGAATATTTTCGAAACGCGAGAGAGGGAGAGAATGGGAATTGGGCCGGGAGGGTGGATGGGAAGGGGAGAGGGGGGGCAGGAGGAAAACTCCGGGTGTATCCAGCATAGGCGAAGGTTATCGTTTGGCATCATCACAAAATGCACTAGTACGGTCACAGCTTTACGGTACTTCGGGGCGCAGTTACCTTTTTACAGCGTCGTTTTCTGGGGAGGGGGGGGGGGGGGGCCGGGGGGGGGGGGGGGGGGGGTAGATGTAGGTATACGCGAATCGCTTTTCTGGATACAGAAACATCAGCGAATGAGAGGGGAATGAGGAGACGAGCTCAAGAGGAGGGAGCAAGTGCCCCTTGGAGCAACACAAGAGGGGCTTTACTGGTGTCAATAAAATTAGTACAGGGGGGGGGGCCATTGACGTGAATTTTAAGACCTCGTGATTATTTTTTCAGTGAATTTTAAAGACTACAGATGCGCCGCCTGATGGGGATCTTATCTCGATGGGATTGAGGTGGACTTTTATGAATGAGAAAAAAAAATGGAGTCCCGAAGATGCTCGGGTCTGATTAATTTTAATTCAGGACAATAATACTGAATATAATTGCAGTATTCAAATCAAATAGTGAGGAATTTTTTTTGCCCGAGGTAATTTCTCTTTTTTCAAAATTCAATCTCACCCTCGCAATTCAATACAACAATATAAAATGTGAATAGATTGAATGATAAATCTTGAATAACAGCAGACGACCGTGACTGCGAACGATCGTAAAAAAAAAAAAGGGGCATTAAAAATTACAAACTTGTTGAGTAAATTCACTCCACCATAGCAACAATGAAAAATGTGGATATAATGGAATCTCGGACATCGGGTAAATCTGGTGGGACAGGCACTTGTACATCGTAAAATGATGCACTGCCCTCGGGGGATTTTATAGTTTATAGTGTAACTCTGGTGCACTCGTGCGTGCTTGATTGAAAGGGGGAGGACTTTAAAGGGATCGCGACTTTATGAGGAAAATATTAGGAGGCTGTGTCTCTGGAGTGTCTCACACTATGAGAGCCACTCAAATTTATCCGGTAATTACATTGCCAATTGTTTATTTATCATTTTGTAAAATTCTCATCGAGTCAATTGAATTGATTCAATTTAACGACCCTCGGGAGGGCGGGGGGAGTTTTGTCTGGCAATGCATTCTCACGGTTTCGGTGAGAGGCCAACGGACAGGAAGAAATCCGAGGAAGGATGATTGATGATGCGCTCGGGGTCGAGTGTCATTAGAGGGCTTGGGGTTGATGTCGCCCGATGGGTCTTAAATACGTCATTGCGGCGTTAATGCAATTTTCAGAGATTGTCCGGGGGTAAAGGGGGGGCGAGGGGAAATGATTGCTGGAAATAATGAGAATAATAGAAACGTCATTCTTCATTAAGACAGAGTAAGAAGTATGTTTTTATTTAATTAAACGTTGATTAAATTAAAAATGTTAAAAAATACTTGAAATTGCTGAGAGAAAATTTTTTCAAGTAAAAAATTCATTTTCCCAAACTATAATTGAACTCCAGATATTGAAATTCGATATCAAAAAAATTCCTCCCTCAGATATCTCAGCTTCTTTTTAACAATGAGGATTATGATATTCATTCCTCCCCCTGGAAAATTCATTTTCCATCTCAAATATGGAGTGGATATTCCGGCTAAATAAAAAAAAAAATCCACTGAAAAATTCAGAATTCCCGAAGCAGCTGAAAAATTGATCCTCCCGTACCGGAAAAATCATCCCACGGGTGTAATGCATCACCTATTACTGTCCGCTCAATACATCAGCCCCTAATGGCCCCGAAATAGTCCACTCCCCTCGGCGGGAAAACCCTTCGATTTTTAAAAGATTAAAAACCCCGCGACCCCGAATCAATAACCACCATCAGAATGCTCCTGAAGAGGTCCCGAACAGAGGGAGAATACAACCAAAACAAAAAAAAAATAAGAGAAGAAAATGAAATGGCCCCATGCGGACAGATTGGAGAGATACGCGAGGGGAATACCCCCAGGATGAGACTCATGATCAGGATTGACTCGAGGATGATAATCGGATGGGACACGAATTTCCACTTTGCCAACCGGCTCCCGTCGACAACTCTACATTATTTCTGACTCTCCCGGCATTTCCATTTCGCATCTACGACTGGACACAGCCTGGCAACTATTTTGTGACAGGAAGCTTGTGGTATATTCCGAAGCGACAAATTTTTTTGAATTATTTATCCGCTTCACATATCTCCGGAATCTCTATTTATTTCCCCTGCAGTGAAATTATTCTCCCTCCCCCCCCCCTCTCTCTCTCGCACCCGACGAAATTAAATTTTGACAGAACGCGAATGTTGAAATTTATAGCCCGAGCCTTAAACTTCATTCGTAAAAATGGAAATATCTTTATAATGACTGGCCCGCTCGAAGACCTGACGTATCAATTCCAACTGGAAAAATCATGAACCCCTAAAACTCCGATTCCCCCCCATAATAAATCTCAAATGTTTATCAGACGATTACCCAAGAAAACTCGTGTACCCAACTAACAGTCACGAAAGCCTCCCCTCCCTCCCAGTCCCTCGTAAGTATCCCCGTTCTTTCAGCGCAAAGGACCAAACAACCGGTAAACTCGGCGAGTGTTTATGACCGGACCAGTCGTAAAACAACCCAAAATCGCCTCTCAGTTTCGGCCATTGCCCAAGTTTTTCCTCACGACTTCTGTTTTTCCTCCTCAACCCCCTCTCCCCGCCTATTTTCCTTCACCAAAAATAGAAAGAAAAAGAGGGGAACAAAAGAGAACATCATCACACCATCTCAATTCACCAAAACAACCCAAGCGTATAAAAAGAGATACGAGATTTTCATGAGGTGGGACGTATGTTGTTGAATCGTAAAACCTCGTCTGATCACCGCTACCAATTATCCCACCGTTATCCAAGTGTTATCCAGCCTTCTAACCTCCCAACCCCTTTTTTTTCCCCCCCGCCATTTCGCTACTCAGGATCCCTCAACTCCAGCTACCCTCCGGTTTTACTGCAAACGAAGTGATTCCCACGTCATAAAATAAAGGAAAGAAGGAGATCTGAGGACAAATTTTCGTCCGTGATTAATCGGTTGAAGAACCTGACGATATCATTGCAATGATGATTAATTTTATGTCTTCCATCTACTTCAGTTGATTATTTCTAACTCATTACGCAGATTCATCTTGATTTTTTTACATCACCAACTGTCCTCCAGTTTTGCTGCAAACGAAGTGATTCACGGATGGTAAAATAACCAAAAAGAAGGGAAAATCGAGAGGAAGTTAAATCCTCAGACAAATCAGTTAAATGTCCTGCAGATATCATTAGATTGATATTCAATTTTCATTCTATCTACTTATCCGTTAGCGTGATTGCCTCATGATCATTATTCGTCTGTGGAGATTCACTCAGTTTTATTCTTGGCAGAAGGAAATTGAGAGGGGGGGCTTCAAGGGGGAGTAATTTGACAGACAATATGTGAAAGCTAATGGGTCGGGTTGAATTTCGATCATTTGAGTGATTCAATTATACTCTGGTTAATGAACTTGTAAAACGTCGAACGGAACAAAGAACATGAGTAATGTATCATCATTTGATTTATTCAATTGAAAGATTAATTTGAATTGCAATGGGATTTATTATTTTAACGTTTGTCATGTTTTTTTTTTTTAGAATGACTCCATTAAAAGTATTGATAGATGATTTATTTTAGGGGTAATTGGTGGCAATTGATGGCTCAATTTCGATTCCAAGTGGATGGAGGAGGCAATGTCGAGACAAATCTACACGAACTGATAACTCGTGCCAAAAGCATTTGAATACTCGAAATATCCGTATGCAGGAAAGTTCAATGGAGCGAGCTGAGTATTAGTGTCATGTGTATAAGTGTCTGGTGGTGTTACTGGGCTCGACTTACCGGCTCTATTGCTCTGATCGATCATGGGTTGAACGATTCTACGCCGCGCGTTGATAAACCTGTAACAGAAAGATTGAGGGAATTACTATCATTACGTCGATACCATCTAGCATTCTACATTCCAACAATTGATCATTGTACGTTTGTGGAAAATTGGTCATGACAGATTTGGTCGACTTGATCACTGCGATTTTCTTGATGCTTAGATGACGGTTCCTGTCAGTGATTAAGACCCCATCGTATCATGGAGTGATTGGGCCTGCTGTATTTAACAACACTCTAAGGTATTTTTTATGTTTCTTAATTAGGAGAGGAGAACGACCTGGAATACGCTATCCTCCTTAAGCATAGCTTTTTCCCAAATTCGATAAGCCCTTATTTTTCTGATCCGTTTCAATTGACGGACTGATTAATCATGTTTCTGACACACTTCTGCACATATCCCCTCACCCCATCATCAA
This sequence comes from Psyttalia lounsburyi, assembly GCA_030522865.1. Classification (NCBI taxonomy): domain Eukaryota; kingdom Metazoa; phylum Arthropoda; class Insecta; order Hymenoptera; family Braconidae; genus Psyttalia; species Psyttalia lounsburyi. The sequence continues at coordinate 4,519 of JAPYZN010001635.1, read as the reverse complement.
TCCCATGTTATTGGGCTTGATAATAAAGGAGAAACACTCGTACAATGTCGAATGGGTGGTACGTCATTAGCTCGGATGAAGAAAAGCGCGAGAGAAGGGCTCACGGGTGAGTGCTTATCGAACAATAGAATCGTGGTCTGTTTTGTGGTGTTAGCAGAGTTTGGAACTGCGATGGGGAGGCGGTGGGGTAGCGCAGAAGAGGGAGGGGTGGGGGGGTTCGACAGAGACACTGGTTCCAGGGTATCTCGAAGGGGTAGAAAATCCAGTGAGGGAAACCGGAGAGAACGAGATAACAGAGTATAGAGAAAAGAAAATAAGAAAATGCTGAGGTGGGGAGGGCGGGGGATATGTCAGCCGACGTCAGCGTCGCGGCGCCCTAATGGGCGCAGACGCCGGAAGTGATTGGGTTTCTGCTCGACTGAGTCGAGTATAACCTCATACCATGGAGTCAGCCCACTTGCACGCGCATTCTCGTGGGGTATGAGGCGAAGATGTGGGTGGTAAATGGGGGTGGGGGTGAACGAAAGGGGTCCGGGGGTGAGATGGGTAGTGTGGGGTACGCAATGGGAAGTGAGACCCTTGTTTTGCGGCACATCTTTCTTGCTTAGTCTCACGCCTGGCCGACTCCCGGGAGAGTCTTATGAATAATAATTATTAAACTCCTCTTTCGCTTCGCTTTTCCAGGGGCTTGAATGTAGCCACTGGTGCAAGGAGGTGATGGTGCGAGGAGAGAAAAGCCAAAGTAAGTCGAAGATCTTGTCTAACGGGGTGGTAAAGAAACTTCGGATGGGATTAGTGTGGCTACCGTGAATTCAATGAGTGAATATTTCTCCGGGGGTTTTGTTTTTTTTTTCTCTTCGAATGAAGCTTCATTTCAACTTTTGAATTTTGATTTATTGCTCGAAGAAAAATGAAAAGACGTTATCATTTATTGTTATCTTGAATCAAAGCCTCAGATATCATTGTAGAAATTCCGCTCTACTCAGCTTTTCTCCTTTTCCCAGCCTCGGGTGTTCTCCTAAAGCGCTCGTCGTTTCCCCTTTGGCGGCGTAGGCGGCATGTCACAGCCAGCTGACTCTCGCCCCCTTTCCTCAATCCACCTACTCCTTTCCACCCTGGGCTTCCACAGTGTAACTCACCCCTACCTCGGCTGAAATATCGCCTGAACAATGGCGTACCACCATACTTCTCTGATTCTCTCTCCTTCTCACCGGCTGAACTTTCATTTCGTCCCTTTCTTTTTCAGGGAATAGAAACGGGTAGAAAAGACAGAATCCAACTCGACGACCGGCCAACCGGCTCACACACTCGACAAGAGACCCAGGGAGGTAAAAAAAAAATCAGAGTTTGGAAAAATATCGTCGCATCTCGCTAACCCCCCCGGAAAAACTTAACCCGGCGACGCGATAAAATTTTACAGCTGGAATAACTCGTCTGTCTTTTATTTATTTCATCATCACACTCTTCAATAATTTTCACTCCATAAATTCCCCGAATTCTCTCTTCCATTGTTCCTTAATTATCGGGTATTATAGGCTCCATGCTCTTGTCGTATTCTACTATCGCTTTCGGAACACCATGACAAGCATTCTTTTTGTGTCAAACAACAGTGATCAGCATGATGCAACACTTTTCTGCCACCCTCCACCTTTCATTCTCTTCGTTTTCATTTTTTTCCCCCCCCTTTTTAATGCAGTTTTCGTTGATACCCAAGGAGTGGCCATACAAAGTGGCGCCATATAAACTCGAGCGTTAAGGAAAGTGCTGGAGAAAGAAATACGTTGAGTCACTCTACGTGTTTTGAACGAAAGTAGAAACGAATGGTTGGGAGGGAGGAGGTAAGAGAGAGAGAGAGAGAGAGAGAGAGAGAGAGAGAGAGAGAGAGAGAGAGAAAGAGAGTAACAAAACACAGCAGGAAAATGGGGTAACAAGAATGTACGGCTTTGATGATATCACGAATCATTGACTCCCGATAAAGAAACGATGACTTGTCTCAGCTGATGTTGTTTTCCGGGCAAAAAGCATGTGTTCATTGACGACTCCTGCTGACGATCCTGAAATCCGAATATCATGGAGTGCTGAGTCCCAATGTATCAAACAACGTTCCGAGATATTTTCAATGTTTATTAATTGTGTGAGGAGAACGACCAAAAAAACGTTAACTTGTTATGGCTCAAGTTTTCCCAAATTCTGCCACTCGCTGTTTAAAGCTATTTTAAATGACGACTGATTAATCCTCCGATCCTGCCGCACTGTAAGCTCATTATTGAGAATTCTATCGAGGGAATGAGACTCTGATGATATCACGATTCATTGACTTCTCATAATAAGACGATGACTTACAGCTTTTCTATAAAAAAAAACATGCGTTTGCGAAACAACCCACGAGTGAAGCAACACGTCTGCCATAGATAACTTTTCGTACACGTGGATAGAACGGGGTTGAAGGGGAATACATTGGTTATGTTTGGTGGGAGAAATAACGATGATTACTGTCGCCCGGGTATATAGAACATTTACTCCCATGGACGTGAACACGAGGCCGTTTGCAATTATCGGAGAGCTTCCATTAGTTAACTGCAGTCGATACGCAGCCAAACTCTCTCTCTCTCTCTCTCTCTTGCACTTCAGCTGCAGCCGATGGGGTTTTCCCTACCCCTTCTCACCCACATCAAAACATCATTACTACATGGGGGACGAGAGAGAGCAAGCAAACTCACTGGGGTAATCAATTTCACTGTGGCCTTGCTAATGCATTGAAGCCATTGGAAACACTGATGTTTTATGTTTTGTGACTTGAATTGAGGCTTAAGTGACATTTGTTCAAAGGAAAATAAAAATGGTGACGAGGAAGCCAACAATGAATTAAGGATTTGGCTATCGTCACCTCACCAAGATTGTCAAGAGTATTCCGAAGTGCATGAGTGGGTGTCGGGCAGTCTGCTGCGCCTGTTAAACCTCGACTAATTTCTGCCACGACGGGAATAGACATCTCTGTCCTCCATGCACCCCCAGAAAATTCGGACATATCCGAGGGGTCGAGGGTTGAGAGGAGTAACAGGCAGACGTGGAAGTTATTGGGTTCACAGCTGTCGCAAGCGTCGACAGCAGTCGATTGTCAACTGGCCACCATCGTCTCCTCGAGAGCACCCATCGGCCTCTCTCGGGGTCAGGCTCATCGCAATGATCGCTTATACACCCTCTCTCAACACCCTTGTGTACCTGTGACCCTTCGTCCTAGGCGTACTACGGCGTCAGCTTGTACCAAGTCTCTTAAACTCCATCGTCACGAACTGTATGTACCAACTGGTGACGCCTGTTGTAAAGTATCTCCCCTCAGTCTCTCTGTTCACCCTCCGAGGTTGGATACTTTTCTTCGTATTAACGCGCCATGATGTGTCGAGGATTGCTGTTGTAGCGTGAAAAATTGTGTGATTATAGCCGGGAAATGATCTCGCCTCTGCTGACAACTCATGTTGATTATTTTTCGTTCTTGAGTTGCTGAACGAATTTGGATTAGTCTGATGGAATAAGAAATTGCGAAAGGTAGTTTGATAATTGCAATAAGACATCATCAGACCACGAACCAGATGTCATTATCTCCAGCTTTAGCCAGCTGATATGCTTCTGAAAATTGTTGTCACATTCGCCGGATTTACCAGCACGAGCTCCAGAAGAAGGAATCATTCGTATGTCATCCCAGAATGGCCATTCAGCTTCTTCACGTGGTGCTGGAAATGGTCTACAAGGAAACTCTGTAGATGCCCGTCGGGCGTCATACTCTTGTACCATCATTCCAGAAGAACCCATCTAAACAGTGTTATTTAGATTCAAGAAGATGGGCACTTGGGTTAGATAACGGCCATTTAGATTGACCGAGCTGACGCCAGATGGCCCTTAAGCGTCGCTTTTATTTCATCTCTCTCGAATCTTGTAATCTCGCCCAGAATCTCCTGGACCACATTTCTCGTTCCATCTCTGAGAATTCAATGTCTTCATAGTGGGATTCAAATATAATATGTCCGATTGTTTTTTGGAATATTCAACCGAAAATCCAAGAAACTATAAAATCTGAATTTTTATTGACCCAAAATAGAATAAACGTTTTATGATTTAGAGTGAGTCGTACGAAATTCATTCAATTTTTTATCCATTCCAAAGGGCAACCGAGTGCCTCTGGGTGTCTGGGTAAACCTTCTATTCCCCCCCCCCCTTTTTTTTTGTTCTGTTACCGGTGAAATTCGCGCACGGAATTTGAATCCGCTTGTAATAAAATCTCCAGCTTTATGCGACAACTCGAAATACCTACAGATATAGAAGGCGTATACCTGCGTGGATGCACCCCGGAAAAATATAAATATAAAAACAAAAAATAAAATGGCGGATGGAGAGACGGGTGCTGGAGAGTGTGCTCGTGCCAGGCCAACCGCCATGTAAATAATGCTGCAAAATCGCTACCAGATTTTTTTTGTTCACTCTATATACACATACATCTAAATATATATACATATATATATAT
>JAPYZN010001634.1:0-15371 GCA_030522865.1 Psyttalia lounsburyi | reverse complement strand
AAAAAAGATCATCTAAATTTTCAATTGCCGTGGGTGGGGGTGGATTGCGGGGGGGGGCCAATGGACTTGGCGGGGGTTGAGGGTGATAGCAGAGTGAGGAGGGAAAATAGGGAAAGGATGTGGACGGAAAAGGCGTTCCCCTAACCTCTCCAGGAGTAATATCAAAATTTTGTGAATTTATTTTGAGTGTAGGGTGGCACCCAGAGGGAGGGGAGTGGGTTATTGACCCTTCAGGCTACCAAGAGGGGAGGGGTTTGGGATTGTGGGGATGCGGGTGACACGTGTCTACAAGATTTTCGATTTTTCAGAGATCATTTGGGAGTGGGCGATGGGCTTTAGGTGGCGGGCGGGGTCAGGGCTCTGTTTACGTTATTTGTTTTTGTTTTGAAGTGTGGAAAGGTCATGAAATAATAAAATATATTTTTCCCAATTTTTCAACGGACTTTTGGGTGATAATATCCAGCCCACGGGAAAGTTATTTAATTTTCATTCTGAATTGTTGAACATTTTCATTTTGCAATGAGTTCTGGGGGGAAAGGAAAGGGGGGAATTTCATTGACAATTGTTTAACTTTTTTTTGTTCAATTTGTCAATTGTTTTTTTTTTGTTTTAAAATCGTAGATGGACAATTATCAAATGGTATTTTTGTTTAACTGTAATATAGTTGAGGGGAGTGGATAAGAATGGAATGTCTTCAATTGACAATAACTCGTGATCGCCAGAGTGAAATTTAATAATTTTCAATTCACAACAAAGCTCGAGGTTTCAGCTTCAATATAAAAGAGAGTCATTCAATTTCACTTGGCCGAGTTATTAATCATTAATGTTCATCCATTTTATTCCACTCTACCCCCATTGTCCAACGATTTCTACGGAAAAGTTTCACGAAGTTGTTTTTCCTCCACCAACAGGTGTTAATAAAAACTCTTAAAAACGGGTTTTTTAACATCAACGGCGATGTCTTCGGGCAAGGGTCAGGTGTGCCCTTCGGGTGGCCCTGTCGTGCGCTGTGGACATCTCCGTAAATCGGGCTCGCTGATATCGGGCCTCAAGCCACTCAAGAAAAAGTACTTTGTCCTTCATGGCGACATACCGGGCCATCCGGCGTGCCTCGAGTACTATGACAATAAGAAGAAATATGACAACAGGCAGCCACCAAAGAGGAGTATAGCGATGAGAAGCTGCTATAATATCAATCGCAGGAGTGACACTAGGCACAAACACGTCATTGCTCTTTACACGAAGGACGACTGTTTCTCGTTGATACTGGACAATGACAAGGAGCTTGAGGATTGGCTGACTGCTATGCTACTGCTGTGTGGTGATGTACCAGACGGCGAACAGCCCAAACCCACTTTTGGTAAGACAATGGCTTTTTTTCACTTTTTCCGCTTACCAAAATTTCCTAACAATTTTATTTTTCCTCAAAACCACGCGACGAACTGTCCTCTACGTCTTCCGTCTTCCGTCTTCCGCCAAATCCCACAATGAGATTGTTTAAACAAAAGTTTTTGGGCGATATTAATTCATTCATTTTTATACATTTTTTTGTTTTCTTCATTTGGACTTGCTTGGATTTTAATTGAACTTAATTGTCAATGTTAGGAGTTTGAATTAATTTATACAATTGTTCTAATGCTTGGGATATTTTTTTCAGAGCACGTCTGGCAGGTGACACTCCAGAAGAAGGGCCTGGGAGAACGAAAGAACTTACACGGGCCCTACAGGCTCTGTCTCACTGATAGAACACTCAGTCTCATTAAAGTCGGGGCAGACGACAGTACTGATTGCCTAGAATTTCCAGTAAGTCAATTTTTTATTTTAAATACTGTAACAATCTGTGGAAAAACAAGTAGTACACCAACTCTGGATGGTTGATATAACATTGATAATGGAATCAACCTCCACGAGATGATGAAGAAATAAAATGTTTTTAATAAGTTGAATGGTTAAAAAACATTTTTTATAATTCCAAGTAGAGAGCTATTTAATTAAAATAGAGAAATATCAGTAGTCGGATAATTTGAAACTGATTAATATTCATTAGATTGACTGTTTCAGTGGCGCCAAGGCTCATTATTCTGTCTTTTTGTTTAAAGAATTTTTGTTTTTAAATCCACTGTTTTCAAACTAAATCTAAATTTTTTGAAATAATTTTCTTTGATTTTTTGCTTCTTCAATGAATTAATTGAATTTTTTCAAAGTTATTGTTGAGTGTAACATTGATTTTTTAGCTAACGACAATCAGAAGATGTGGATGCATGGACAGAATATTCTATATGGAAGTGGGCAGATCAGCTGTCACTGGTGAGGGTGACTATTGGATGAAGGCAGAGGACAACAACATCGCTCACAATATGCATGCAGCCATTATGAATGCAATGAGTGGCTCTGGAAATAAAGAGAAGGACGAGGTACTCCCGCAAACAAGAAAGAGGAGTTCCTCGGCAAATGAGGCTAGTAAACCCATTTCCTTCATCAGGAGGAGACCCACTGGCAGTAAACCTCTCGGATTTTCACCCTTAGGTGAGTCATTTAATCTCCAAATGGGTTTCAATTTTCCGAAATTAATGACAAAAATCAATTCTTTATTTTGTTACTCACATTATTTTTTTTTTCGTGCACTTTTTCATTATTTCTGAGGTGTTGGAGGGTCCAGACACTCTAGGATCCCCTGAATATTTATTCACTTTTTTTTTGTTCTCATGAGTTTTTTTGTTTATTAATTTTGGTAGATTTTTTTTCTTGTTATTATGCTTTTTCGTTTTCATCGTAGTAGAGATTTTTTACTCAGACATTTCGAAATTTCGGGGATTTTTGGTCGTTGTGGACTCGGTTTTTTTAGGAGTAATGATTTCTCGTGGTTAATCTTTAAGGGGAATGAGATTTTTATCTACAAAGAGGAATTTTTTCTCATTAAAAAAATGAGAAAACCATCATTATTAAATTTCCGTCTTATCTCTTGTAAAAATATCCGGAGAGTCCAGAGAGATAAAACCATTTCTTTTACATCTCTCTTCCGGCTGAAAATTTTCAAAAAATATTTCGTGAACAATTTTCCAATATCCTCGAGATTCCGAAATCTACCAAAAGCTTTTCGACTTAACTTCTCCTCATATCACAGTTTATTTATTTTTATTTACACTAGAATTATCGTCGTTTCCGGAAAATTAGAAAATTAAAAGCGGGGCTTCCCCGATTCTCTTCTAATTCAATGAATTTTCGTTGTTTATCCCCGTACGATTGTGGCTCGTAAGCGGAAAGTCTGACTTGTTCGTGGACACTGTCAACGGAATTATCGCCATATTTTCTAGGATTTAATTCTTACGCTTATTGCATCTATATTTCAGACATACTGGACCAAGTAATTGCAATAATTGGTGAATTAATTGATTAATCGATCAAAATACGTATCGCAATTGAATGAATTGAGAGGAATCTTTCCTCAATCAATAGAATAATTGTATATTAATGATTCTCATGCAGACAAAATATGCAATAATAGTAAATTTTCTATGCGTAAAACTAAACGCACCGGCAATTTCATCGATTGTTGGAAATTTTCCGGTGTAAACAAAGCAATTGAATCAATTTGGCGAGATCAATTCAATTAGCAATGAGGAAGTAGTTTCTGGAATTATGATTTATCAATGAATAGCAGGATTCGCAAAAGCATAAATAAAAATGATGAAAATTATTGTATCATTGCAATATTCCAACCGACCAAATTGATCGACTGAATCAATTATTGCGTTCTTTTCTTTTTCCTTGCCAGTTTTAATTCTAAACAGAGGTAAAAGTAACGAGATTGCATAAAAAATTGATTTTTCATCATTGAATTATAAATTCCCTAGATTTCCATAATCATTACAAGTGATCAAATTACCTCTGATAACCGCTGATTGTCATCAATCTTCCTCCATCTATATAAAATTTATTTACCAATCAAAGACGACTGAAATGAGCCGAAAAGGTCCTTTCAAAAATCTCAATCACTTCTCAACTGATTACAATCGATCGACCACTGAGAATTCCCAGATCATTCAGTGCAACTACTTTGAGACATGCTCAGAGCCACAATCATAATTTCAAAACAACCCAGGAATATTTTTTAACAACCCCCCAACAACAAAAAAAAAATCAAGGAATAACGAGTGAGAGATGTAGGAGAGTATGACGAAAAACAAAAAAAAAATCATTCTCAATTACAGAATTTGTTGTTTCACCTCGTGTATTCCCTAGAAATTGATCATTATAAAACAGAGTATGGGTTTGCCGTGGGAATTTACAGAGGAACAAAGTGCCACCGAGGATCAGAGCGGAACGGCATCTGCCCCTTCACAGAGTTGTAGTCAATCACAGAGTACCTCTGGCAATACACTGACGGGTCTGTTCACTGTCAAATTAAGAAAGAAAACAATTAAGATGTATATCAATGTTTGTCAATCTGGTAACAGACGTGACAATCGATGAATGGTTGCTTTCTTTCCTCAAGAAAAAAAAAAAAAAAAACAAAAACGCACTGAAAATTTCAACTGATAATTCCACGTGAAGTTTGTCTCGCTGATAGTAGTCGAAATAATTGTCGACATTATTATTTTGGATATTTATTGTATTCCAAATTTCTCGGGGAATTCTCGGTTGATTCGTTGATTTAATGTTAAATGGGATGTATTTGCGCTCCGAGGACCGCTTTCGCTGATTATTTTATCATTTTCCATGGAGCATGGGTATCTCAGGTGTTGACAATATTACACTATTTTATTATTTTCCCATCCATCTCCACCTATCAACAAATAAATCATTCTAACTGTCTAGTTGTGAATAATCCAATCGTTCGAGTGACGAAATACCTCCATTATCTTGAAAATAAAAAAAAAATAATGGAAATATTTCAACGAGTGAATGTTTCTCGCTTGATTTTCATTGCAATCCATCAAAAAAAAGAGGCTCAATTACTTTGGAAAGAATTAAATAAATTGCACGAGAGCTGCAGAATGAAAAGAAATATTAAAAATCAACAACAACGCGAAAGAACGAAACTCAAGAAATTGTTGGGATGAATGGAAAATGGGTTTGCAGCTGTTGCGGGGACTAGGAGCCTTGGGACATACGCCACCAACAGCTCAACTGCAAATAGACGCCGGCACTCAGTTGCCAGTCAGCCAATATCCACAATAAATTCCCAATCCGTTAATGTAACAACAATCCCAACGTTATCAACAATCAGCGTTATAACAACAACCACCAACAACACGACAACAACAACAACAACAACAACAACAAGTACAACAATGATAATCACGCCAAAATCCCACCAGAGAACCCTGTCGCTGCCCCTTGCCGCTGTTGTTATCAATCAAACGCAATCATCCAAAAGATCTGTTTTACGCTGTATGTATTTTTCGTTAAAATGCAAGAAAACAAAAAAAAAATCAGCAATTTAAATTACTTTGGAGGGACCAAATCTTTCGCATTCACTTTTGGATTTTTGATATTATTAATTGACGAGGAGAACGAAATTTATTTGAAACGTGGGATGAGATAAAACTCATCAGTCATCAAATTTTTGATTAATTAACTTGTGTTTTGTGACTATTTCTTCTCGGATAATGCACGATATGGATGTTTTTTTTTTCATTTTCATGGACTATTTAGAAATCGTTTAGGGAATGGAGTGAGGCAGACACAAGAAATAAAGGAGAATTGCGAGGAAAACGGGAATTGAAAATTTTCAGGCTTGGAAAAATTTACAAGTGCGACTTGAAAATTCTCCTCTCAATTTAAGATTTTCGCTTTTGTCTTTTTTTTTTTTGAAAGTTCAAAGTTTCTGTTGGACTCCTCCAAATCTCCATTCGAGAATTAAAAATCTCCAACATTGAGTTGAGTTCCAAACAATAGACTCAAACTTCTCAATTTGAAACGTGCAAAGTAGAAAAAAAACGCATTTTTCCAAATTCAGTTTTTTTGCAAAAGTATTTGCATCCGCTGCATTAAAAAAAGTTGACAGTTCGTTCCGTACCAATGGCGATTTTCAGTAGTACATGAACAATAAAATAAGCTATCCAGAATAACAGCTCCCCCTCCCACAAATCATTTACAAATCAATTAACAATTGCAATGGATGAAATGGCCTGATCTCTCATTAATACAAAAGGCCGGAATGATTTGCAGTTTCGCTGGTTGATTGGTGATTTTTCATTTTTGTTTTTGTCATCTTGAGGTGAAGAAATTCAATTATCTCTTCTTTACAAATGATCAATTTATTCATAATTACCACCAAATTTTGATGAATGATTCATTTTCATTTCCATTTTTTTTATTCACTGAACATTATCAATCGAAACAAATCTGATAAAGAAGTCTTTGATAAATGAATTTTCTCAAGCAAATGAAAAATCGTAAAATGCGTTCTGAAGCTGACTAGGGCCTGCTGCATCGCATGCGACAAGGGATTAACAATTAATTGATGAATTTGTATTTTTTTCAATCATTAGAAGGGATGATTTTTTTCCTTTTAATTTTAGTTTGTTTAATCTGAATTTTCTCGTCAGACGATCAGGGCTGTTAGTTTATAGGAGAATTAGTTTATTGATATTTTTATTTATTTATTAATTAATTTTGTGATCTCTGTTGTTGTTTTTCCCCCGTTGTTTTTATTTATCTGCATCTGCATTGTCACTGCTTCTGCGTTGGATATATTTCAATGGATGCGCGATAGAAAACTGCGTATATCTGATAATTTAGAGCATTAATTTTTGTCCTCTTCTGTCATTGATTATTTGCTATTGTTGATTTTGTTATTTTATTATGTGGTAAATCGTGACGTTGAGGCTGAATTTACAAATCAATTTAAAAAGCCTGGGATGTTTCTAACAAGATTTTCTTTTATGACTCGTCGATAACCTCTTCAGGGCCTGATTCATCAATTAGAATTCATTAATTAGAAATTTTAAAATATTCTTCTGTAATTTATCTAATTATAAAATTAAAATGGGTTTAAATGTAAACTCAGGAAAAAAAATTGATAAGAAATCATAGAAAAAAAACTTCCTGACATGCATGAATCTCATACGTAATTCGAGATTTAAACAATCAACACGATTTACCACAATCACTGGCTTCTCAAAAGCTGTCCAATACTTGTATTACATTTAATTAAGTTTTTACTCAATTTACAGCACGAATGTTGAAATTATTTTTACTGCTCTTGGCTACTTGTACCCTGGCTTCAACTCAATCTCATCTCCCCCTCGAGGAAAAATTGCATAGCAATATTTTTACAATTAATTAACCATTTTCTTAAAAAAAAAAAGTACACAATTACAAAGATCGCGAGGGATTGTGTGAATATAATCATTGATGGATTCGAGTGATAACTCATCACCTGGGACTCAGCAATTTTGCCATTCTATTTAATGATTAATGAGATAAATGAATGAGAATTAACATGCTATGCTGGGATAATGGGATTGGCTTTTTGAACAATTTTCTGCCCTCTCTGTGCATTTTAAAAGGAATAATCGTAAAATGAAGCAGAACAAAAAAATCGTCAAAATCTCTCAAAATGCTTCAAATTATTTGAATCATTGAAATGGTTGAAAGTCATTAACATTATCATTAACAAGAGAAATAATACACTCCTCCCAGAATTATTATAATTCGAGAGAGTAATTAAATTATTCAAACCTGGGATTCTTTGACTTATCCCTACAATTTTTCCAATTACCGAAAAATCCTGGGAATGATAAAAGTCTGCTTCACTTTGCGCCAAACAAACATGCATTAAAATCAACATACCAATTGATTAAAATTTTTCACTCATGACTCTAATTTTTCAGGCGCAACAGGTCGTGACAGGTGTGACAGCCTGCCCTCGCGTGCAAGGACAACGTCGGAGGGTCATCCAGCACCACTGGTGTTGGGTCATCCTCGGAATGCTCATCTGGTGCTCCACCCAACGAGACCTCACTCCATGTACGGCAGAGGCCTGTCGTACTCACCTCCAGTCTCGTCGATGCCGATAAGCCCAGCGTCTGGTGCATGCTCGACAGACTCAGCGGGCTCGTCATTATCAATGGACGAGGGTGGCGATAACATGATGGAGGAGAGCAATACGAGATATGGACACTCATTGACACCGGATGAACCGGTAATCCTCGAGGAGAACACCGACGATTATGTCCCCTGGTCCAATAATGGACAGACAAACAAATACTCACCCAATTTCAAGTCACATTCACCGTCTCAAGTGAGTATTACGCATCTCTACACTTTACTAGTCTGTCTCCATGTAGCGCCAACATTGCGCCGACATTGAGTTCAACTTGTGGCAATCTTCGTGGATTTTGTTGAGCAAAATTGACGAAACGGAGGCTTGTTTCAATTGCAGCAAAGTTCCTACGTGGAGATGTACAGTCCCTGTGACTCAAGCCCGAGTCGCGGTGGGGTTTATATGCCAATGAGCCCAGCAACGACTGGTCTCAGCCACTCTCGGGCCTCATCTCTTGTCGAGGAATCGACACTGCCTGATGGCTATGTGCCAATGGCACCTGTTGGAGACGATGGCTACGTCGCTATGGATCCATCCAATGGACACAATGGACACTTCCCGGATGACATGTCCCAGCATGGCTCCAGCTGTTCTGTCACTAGTGGAACACCATCCACTGACCTTAGATTGTCAGATTATCCATTGGACAAGGTACTCAAGTTGAACATTTTTCTCCTGCTATTTTTTTCCATGAATAGTTGTACTAGCAATTATTATTAATTTTTGTTGTCCTCAATTCAAGATTATTTCTACACACAAAACCCCTTACTTTAGGATTTGAGAGATTCTGCACTAGGAATTTGCGATGGATTTAATTGTATATCATCACGCTTGAATCTCTTCCCCAATGTCGAGGAGACAATGTTATTTCTATTTAAATTTTATTACAAATTTCCGTGGGACAAATTTTAAATGACAATAATTTATACAGGTCTCGAGCTTCTTGACACCATCGGACGATCTTCCCCTGCGGCCCACGCGCGCCTACTCAGTGGGCTCACGTCCCGAGCCCTCCAACAGACATCGAAAAAATCGTCTGGACATTGCCCTCCAGGAATCGTCACGAGTCCGGGCATTTTCAGTCGGTAGTCGATCGAAGAGACCCGAACTTGGTCGTCTCTCCAATGTCATCACCTCGAGACTACCAACGAGTGTTGAGAATGTCAATCCCAATAAATCAAATTCAGCGCCAATGCTCTCCAGCTCCTGGGGTCACAATTCAGTTGCCAGTGAACGAATGGAGGACCTCATGGAGATGGATTTCTCAAGAACTAATGTACCCACTACTATTTCATCATCACCATCTAGTTACTCCCAATCACAGTCGTATTCCACTGCCACTGACACTAGCTCTTATGTGGATATGTCACCTGGACAACCACACGCGAGCAATACTGCCCCCTATGTAGATATGAGTGGTATTAATAAGGTAATAATTATTGTTTTTCGTCAACTTGTCTTTAAAATATAAAACAGAGCAGTTGTCTACCCAAATGATATTACCGTTGTTGAAGATCTCTATTTTGCTTTACTTTTGCAAATTAAATATCAACATTTCCAATAACTTTTGCAAATATGCACAAATCATTTACATAATTGTTCACATTAATTATTTACATATTTCTCCTTGAAGATGGCTTAACTTGTGGAATTTCTTGGACTTACAGGTGAATAGAAATAACAACAACAACAGTACCACCACTAATCACAACCACAATCATGTGACTGTGCCGGCGACAGTGGCGTGTGTCATTCACAAGCCAACATTGAAGACCCTGAAACCGGTCGTCGAGGCTGAGCCTTACATGAGGATGAATAGTTCATTGGATGATTGGAGAAATGATATGAGTCCTAAACAGCCACCGTCACCTATGCAGGAGGACTATATGCAAATGAATGGTCCACCAGGTATGTAGATATATCAAAATTCAAATTTTTAATAAACAAAAAACTCCGGCATTGATATTTTTTGCAAAAGATGTTTTTTCCTCTTCAAAAAACAAAAAAAAAACCAAGTGTTTTCAAATTTTTTTCCAGGACTAACTCGAACAGCCCCAGTGGACCTCCCTCAACCGCGCAAACCGGCGGAAGGATACGTCGAGATGGGTCCCTTCAAGGCCCGTCCAAGTCTGGAGCAGGACTATATAAACATGACGACGGGAGCAAATCGTCCGCGTCGACGTCCAGGTAATCGTAGGGCCAAAAATCGTTCTCAGCCGATTGCGATACAGGCATCGAAGCCATCGAAAATTCCGAGTTTCCTTCCACTGACTCACTCACCCTCGTCGGAAACATTAACAACACCCACCAGCTCCACCACAATTTTTCCCTTCTCTCTGAACAGTCCCCAATCGCCGGAGAAGCCATTCGATACTCCAAAACAAATATCCGAAACGAGCTCCTCCGATTGTTCGCCTGATGTCTCAAATTATGCTGTCATGACATCGGCTATATCAACGCCAATAGCAATTCAGAAAGATCCCTCAAAGGGGGAGAGACCCGAGAGTCCCCTTAAGCCACCCCTCACAACACTCGCCAATAATTTGACCCAAAATTCAATCTCAAGCTCCCAAAACCAAATTTCGTCAATTCAAAATACCCACCAAAAGACGGCAATTGTTCCCTGTCCCCCAGCCGCACCCTCAAGAGATCCCCTGAATCCCCCGGACTCTCCCCTGAGTCCCTTAACCAAGAGATTAACCGAAAATTTGTCAAAAAAGCAACAGACAAGAAATACAAGCTCACCAATAACGATATCCCTCACAAATTCCTCAAAAGACGAGCTTAGTCCAACCACAAAGCACAAGTCCGACAATCCGGGCTCACCTGAGGTCTGTGAGGCTGCAAAAATTATTTCCGATAATTCACCAATGCCTCAGAGTCCTGTGACAAAAAAATTATCCGAATTATCGATCACAAAATCGAAATTAGTCGGCCCATCGCCCAACAAAAGTCCCACACCAACGGGAACCCTCAAGGGGCCCAAAGCTACATCTCCAAAAATTTCGGACGAAACAACTCCCACAACCACTCCTATCCCAACTCCCAGTCCACTGGACTCCGAGGGCTACGAGAAACTACAGCCTGGAGTGGGCCTACTCCATTACGCGAGTCTGGATCTTCCTGAGTCGACGTCGGTCCCACCTGTTTCACCCACGCCTGCGCAAGAGGGCTTCCGGTATGCAGAGATTGACTTTGCTAAGCTCAAGCAGAATTAATTGAGCGCTGTTAGGGGGCGGGGGGAGAGGTTGTTGGGCTATTGAGAATTTTGGGATTATTGATTGGGGGTGAGGACGGAAATTGGGGGGTGTGAAGACTTTTTTGTTTCTATGGTAGATTCTGTCGAGGCTTTGGGTAATCATTTTGTTTGGACGGAGTTCATTAAAATCGGTCGGTCGTTTTCTAGAAGATTCTGCAGCCGTCAACTAAACGACCAATTGCAGTCCATGACGACTAGTTTCTTTGATCAATTTCTATCGAAAAAATAAAAAAAAAAACACCTGTCGTAGTCAATAAACCCAAAAAAATTCTCACAAGTAGATTTATTACCTGCGGATTATTACCTAAAATTAATTATTTTGCTGGAAATGAGAGAGTTTCATCGGTTCTAGTCTCGGACTTCCGGATAAACTAGCCTAGATGAATTGCAAATGTAAAACTGTAATCAATGTACATAGTAAAAGGGAAAAACGAAAAAATTTTTTTTTTGAAAATCGAAAAAATCGTTTGGTGATTTTACAACACTTGATTTTTTTTTTCCATCCGTCTCACTAGAAATCGGATAGTATATATGTTGTTATTTCATTGTCTTTTCGTTTTTGTCAGAGGTGGAAAAATGATAATGTCAAACGTGGGTAGGAATGAATAGATGAATTGAATATTGAATTGTTAATGCTTCTTTATAAATCAATGTTTTTTTTTTTGGTGAGGATGAAAATTACGGATTGATTGGATATTATGAACTTGTACTTGTGTCCCTAAGAAAGCCCAGTAAATTTTGATGCCCAGTTGAAAAATATAAATAATATAAATAATTGATGATTTTTCGAGGAATGAGTAAAGAAACCCCTTCTAGTGTTTAAGTCACCGTATAAATATATAAATACAATATATATATGAAAATATGAATACAATATACATAATTATATAATATTAACAATAAATCATTAAAAATTAATCACACGTTGTTTATTAATTATTTTTAAACCCTCATTAGTTGCGGGTACAGGTTAATTTACAGTTTTTACATGTGGATCAGGACAAAAACTGCCCAGAGTCTGAGGAAACCCCTGAAAGCTCGTATATTGTTGTTGTGGAGGTGAATTATTATTATTATTATCATTATTATATAGATGATTTAGCGGTATAAAAAGGATGGAAATATTTTTGACAGTCTTTTTAAAAATTTTGGATGAAATAAAAATAAAATTTTCTATAATTACACTTGCTTCTAACTTGAATCTCATTAGAATTTTGCAATAAATATTTCAATGAGAAAGATTAATTACTTTATTACAACAGAGATGTTTTTTATCTTCCTCATATATTTTTAAATGTTTGAGTTTTAGTAAAAAAAATAATAATTTGAGATTTTTTATTTTAATTTGAAAGTCGAAAGTCAAAATGACTGAGTCCGTATGAAATTTTGCATTGCCACTGTGTGTGAATGTGTGTGTGAATTTTTCTCACAATCTGTCAAACGCATTAACAAAATTGCCATAGCAATAAAAAAAACAATTTTGCTCATCAATAGAACTTTATTCATCATTAATTAATCAATCATTGCTTAATATGTATTTAACCTATCGACTTATTTACACGACTTACTCTAAATTATATCTCAAAAATCATGAAAAATATATTTGATATAATAAATCCTGTAATAAACTCTATTAAAAACGAATAAACAACAAATTATGGACATATACTCGTAATCACTGATTTATCGTCATTCAACACATTCGACAATTGATTTTAAAATTACTCAAAAATATATTTCCCTATCATTCACACTCGGTTCCTGGCAAGAGTGTCTCAATTAAAATTTGTTTAGTTATTTTTTTTCATTCTCATTGAATTCCTCAACAAGAGGATAAGTTTAAAATTTGTTATAATAAAATGTACAGGAAAATTGAGTCATCTGAAGATGTTTCATGGCACGTGACACTGGCAGCCGCGGAGGAAGCACGAAATTTCGGTTGAATTAATTAAGCTTCCATGATAATTTCCTTTCGGTTAATTGAAAATTTTCCAATTCGTCCCTTCTAGATTTTTTAATTATAAATTTTTTTTCTAATTTAAAGTTTTATGCACAGGCAGTCGTCCACATCGGCCCAACAATCATTATCACAGGCCTTTCGAATTAAAAAGACAATTAACATATTTCTTTTGTCATTGAAAACCATCAGTTGAACTGTGAAAGAGAGAATTTTCAAAATAAACTTGAGATTATTGTGGGATATTTCAAAAATTAATAAATTGATAGAAAAATGTGAGAAATTTTTTGTGGAGTTTAAAATTTTCTACAAACAATGTAGGAGATATTTTTTCGTGGACTCAATATTTATCGAGATACAATTGAATAATTACTGTCGACAACAGCTTAAAAAAAAAAATAGAAAAATTCCTTTGTTAATTTGGCAAATATCCCGATTTTCCAACGAGAAAATCTCCAAAAACTTTTTGTAGAGTACGAAATTCTCTCGAAAAACGTCCATCAACATGTCCTCCGAAAATCCTCTCCTTCCACTGCTGATCTATACTTCTCTAATTATACAGGTCGTCACAAGCAGTGTTTTAATGATTTTTTTTCATTTGGTAACCACAGAATCTATAATTAACTCGTCACTCATTAATCAATCCATCATAGAAACCTGCCCATTGTAATGATTTTTGACCGTCTCATCACGAAAATCATCGAATTTTGAATTGATGCGAGTGAATTGGAATTGAAAATTAGATTATCAGAAATCTGCATCCCAACCCGAAATATCATCTGGGGGTGGGGGTTCGGCATCAGCTGGATATTCGTCGAAATTGGTGGTATCCGCGGGATTTTGAACTCTCGGCATTATTGGAGGGTTCAGAGTTCTCGCTCTCAGGCCCTCCCAATTGAATCCATCGAACCATCTGCGGAAGAAAAAAAATAAAATTATCCTCCATTAAATGAATCCATTTTCTAAATTACAGCGCCGGTATTTAGCCAAGTTTGCCAGAAATGGCGATTTTCTTCTAGTCCTGCTAAAAATCGTGAATTCAAAATTTCCAAGATTTTTATTAAAAAATAATTGCAGTGAGGCTCACTTGTGTTTCTGAATTTCACTAATTCCTCCCTTCTGGTATCCCAGTCTCTCCGCGGGGTTATCTCTGCAGAGTTTCTTGATCAAAGCCGTCGCGTTCCTCGTGATAGTTCTGGGGAACTCGATGGCATCAATTCCCTTCAGAATGATGTTATAAGTCTTCATGGGGTCGGCCCCAGTGAACGGAGGCGTTCCCGTTAGCAATTCGAACATAAGAACTCCAAGTGACCAATAATCCGCACTAATGTCATGTCCTCGGTTCAAAATCACCTCGGGTGCCACATATTCCGGAGTTCCACAGAAAGTCCAGGTCTTTCTGCCGTTGTCCAAACGCTTCGCAAATCCAAAGTCCACTAATTTGACATATCTACGAGAAAATAAAAGCGTTCATTCGAGTGAAGACATTTATGAGAAGATTATCTTCTCATCAACTCCAGGAAAAGTTCAATTTAGGGGGAAATTATTGTCATCATTTTCCAATTTAATTTTTCTTCCCGACAATTATTGATCTCAAATGCCCGCGAGACTTTCAGTGGTTTCGTTGGAAATTATAAATAAACTACCGTCGCCGCGGCCTTTTCATTTGTGACGAAATTCCAGGCGAATTCGTCACCTGCGGAAACTCATTAAGTGGTAACGCAGAGAGAGAGAGAGAGAGAAATCGATAATTAATTAGTTTCGGGAGAACAGGAATCTCGGATCCCAAAACTTAATTCATAACTAGTCCAGCTACCTTTACCCGAGAATTAAGTCAAGAATCGAGGAATATAACATATTCGGTCTTCAGCTTAGCCGCGCAACCCGTTTAAGTAGTAGCAAGTTTAAAATAAATAATACATATAGTGAAAATTTGTAGAGTCCAAAGAATATATTTTGAGTCGTGAGTTTTGAGTAGTTTAGAAGTTTAGATTGATTGATTAAATTGATTTATTGCTGCACATTATGTTGTGCAAACTGTTCCAAGGAACAAAATACAACCGTAGCTGTTACAAGTAATACATTTGTCTCTCAAAAAAAAA
>JAPYZN010001633.1:0-24708 GCA_030522865.1 Psyttalia lounsburyi | reverse complement strand
GCTCTCGGCCTGATCAGTGAGAGATGATGAGTGAGAGAGATGAGAGGCGCAATAGGCAAAATGGTTACTTGGCCGATACGCTCCCGCGTATCTCGATTCGGAGAGTGAGAAAAGAAAATATTTCAACAGAATGAGATTTTCACGGTTCGCGAGAATTTTACATTTTCTCCAGACGAAAAATGATGGCCTTCGCGTAATTTCATGTACAGGAATTTGTTTTCTTTAGGACTTATATTACGTAATGTATTGCGCGAGGCAAATATTTTTTGAAGCTCAATTGTTGATCCTCTTGGATTGATAACGAAAGTGTCGATCGACTAATCGCAAGAAGAATTTAAAAAATGTGAAGTCATTAAAAATGGGTTGGAATTAAATTTTTTTTCTCGATGGGATCTGGTGAGTCATCAATTGGAGAATTCATCTCGCCTCAGAATTAATCAAACCCCAGATTTACTGCAAACCAAATGAATTAATGGGAAGACTCCTGCTGAAAGTTAAAGATTTTTTCGAGGCCAGAGAATCGAAACTCAGAGAGCAAAATAATTAACCCAGGAAGTTCGCATATCTTTTAATTGACAAGGAAAAATTTTTTCGTATCAAGTCCATATTCTTTTTCAAAAGTATTTTTTTTCCTCAGTCTACATGTTGAGCTGTAAAGCAGAATAAATGACGATATTGAATTGAAAAAAACTGCCGTGGGCGACGGTTTCCGGAGCTCCGTTGTACGCCCGGGAATCCTCTTCCTCGTCAGTCACGCACTCCTCCACTTCTCGCGTATTTTCTTATTAATTAATCAAATTCTACCATCTACGCGTTGCCCTCAATTTTTCCCAACTGCGAGTTTTTACGGCACTCGTCGGTGATATTTTCTACTGCCTCTGGCATTTCAGTGCTTTTTTTGTTGTTTTTTTTTTTCCAATAAATGTTTGCGATACCTTTCAGTTATTGATATCTTTTGTTTGTGCATAAATCGTGTTACCTTTGTTTTCACAAAAAAAATACATTTTTTACTACATTCCCATACATACCGAACTCGAAACCAGTTCAATTGAACTATATACCTCCGGCGATCGTTCCTCCAACCACCGAAAATAAAACTGCAATCAAAAGCGTTGAGTCATGGACTATTAATTCAAAAAATTCTGTGCGTGAATATTTTTTTCGTTTAGAAACTAACATCCATTGTTTTCGCTCGCTGAAATTCCCTTCCTCTCATCCACCTCTTTCTCCCCCTGTAGATTTATTTACTAATAAATTTAATTGTTAAAATTTTTCTTCAATGCCTGGACAAAAAATTAAAATCAAAATAAAAAGTTAAAATTAAAATTAAAAATTAAAAATTAAAAGTTTACTTTAAAGTTAAATTAAATTTTTTTTAATGTAAATTTACACTTGTATTTCTAAATTATACATTGCAAAACGTAATTTCCATTTAGCTTTTTTTGAGTACAACACATTTGCTTCCCCGAAAATGCACAGTTCCCTCGCAACCCTCAATTTATGTGATAACCCCACCGGAATTGAAAGGCTTAACTCATCGCCTGTTAATCCACAAAATCCGATGCGTCAATTTTTTTTCATTAAAAAAATAATCCCCAGTGTTTTCACTCGCTGAAATTCTCTTCGTCCTTCTCGCCCTTTTCCTGCCCTCGAAAATATTCTTATTAATAAATTGAATTCGCAAAATTCGTTAAAATTCCTCGACGGTTTCTTATTCAATTTCTTTCGATTCAATATTACACTCGTACTTATAAATTAAATTTCGCTCCCATGTTGACTGCCTCTCCGCCACTTCCATATCATTCCCCCAAAATCAACGGTCCCCCTCATTCCAGACGCCATTCTTTATAAACTGTGTCAACTACGTTTCCCTCGAAAAAAAAATACTATTTGTCTCTCCGCGCCGATATACCTCTCGACACCATTCCATTCAGATGATAACCCCACCGGAATTAAAAGCATTAACCCATCATCTGTTAATCCACAAAATCCGATGTGCTAGTTTTGTTTTCATTTAGAAAATCAAACCTACTGTTTCACTCGCTAAAATTCTTTTCCCCTCACTCCCCTCTCCCTTTTCTCGTGGATTTCCTTATTAATAAATTTATATTCAATTTTTTTCTATTGAATTCTCCACTCGTATACTGACAGAAAATAGTATATTGTGCAACTAGTGCGTAAAGTAGCACTTTTTCGCCCGAGTGCTAGGCGGTCACACGAGGCGACAAAGGCGATACGCACGTGTTGCACACCTGGCAAAGTGGTTTTTTTGTGTGCGGAGTGCGGAAAAGTACCACTTTACGCACGTAAACCGGTACCGAAAAGTGAACTTTTTGGGCAGGTATTGCAAAAAAATAGTTTTATCAAGGCAGTTGATTTAAATCAACCATCATTTGCTTGATAATTCTAATTGTGAACTGAATACCAGTCATCTCTTCTTGAGATACAATTTATCCGGAGGAAATATAACTCGTCTAGATTTGAAATTCCCCTTATTTGACACAAGAATAACATTATTTTATTTCTCTTCTAACTAAAACTTGGTTGTCCTCAGAAATTCTTCAGTTTACCCAGATATTGGTGTCACTTTTATGAAGAAATATGACGAATTTTTTATGACAAATTTTACAACAGTTGGGAATTAGGTAGGGCGAATGCGTTCCACATTTTTAAGGTAAGACAGTGGGATTAATGGATGGAAAGGATTTTTTTGGTAGGTGGGAATTCCTTCTCAAGATATTTAGCCCACAAACTGAAGAAAACATTCAGATAATGATCTTACATCATAATGATTATGATCTTATATCAATCACCCCATTCATAGTTTGTTAGAAGTATAATTGAGCTGAGCATTTTATACAATATGTCGAATCAAGAAGAATATCGTTACGCCCATTAAATTCCTTCCTCACTGCAATCATCTCAGTTCTAATTTTTTATCGATTCATGGAAATGGAGTAAATGTTAACAAAGGCCTCCCCCCTCCCACCAAATAAAAGAATTTTCAAAATAATTTCTACAAATTTCAATAACTCTCTCACAAAATCAATATTTTCAACTCGGGTTTTATCGCACTTTAAATGCACTCGTCGAGTAATGGTTAGTATATCGAACGAATGTATATTTACGTGAAATTTAGAAGATATCGGGCGAAGGAACATCAAAACAAAAGGTGTCTAAGGCATTGACCTTTATAAACACGGGCACGGTTCGTGGGTATTTCGTCGGTTGGTAGCTCAGTTTCCCAAGGAACGAGTAGCGAACTGGTGAAGTGCAGACGACAAGTGTTACGCGTGAACATCAGAGCACATGAAATTCAAATTTTGGATTGTCATAAAGTGAAAAAAAACTGCCCAAGGTGACAACCTTTCTGTGACCCCCTCACCAAGTTCATACATTGATTCCACGGACAGTTTGACCCATTCGTGAAGGTTTTATCTTCAATTGAAAGAATTTTTTCAACATTTTTTTACTGACGGAAGGGTCAGAGGAGTTGGATTGGTTGACTGTTTGAGGAATCTGTGTCCATCAATTTTTACATCATCTTTGTGTCGTCCCTTGTCTGCTTCTCTGTCAACATATGTTGTCTTTGGGACCAGACCCCAGCACGTCCACGCCGTCAGTCCCGGGTCACGCAGAGTGTGGTGAGGTAAAATATGTTTTAAAGCCCGTAACTTTCGATCTAATCATTTCCGACAATCCCAGTTTCTGACATTTACAATAGCACAATAGAACCTAAACTTAAAAAAATAATGTAGGGACTATTTTTCAATATTTACCCATTTCACAAAACGTAATTCACTTTTAGTCTCTTTCTAGTAGAACAGCTAAAAGCTTCTCCTCCCCCAAAATAAAAGTTTCCCCCTCAATTCGAGATGCCATTGTTTACAAACAGTGTCAACTGTTTCCCTCCAAAAAAAAAACAACACCAGTTTTCACTCCCCGTCGATATACCTCTCAAAACCATTCCATTTAGCTGATAACACCACCGGAATTGAAAGCATTGATCCATCGTCTGTTAATCCACAAAATTCGATGCGTGAATTTTTTTCATTTAGAAAATAAAACCCATTGGTCGATCGATGTTTGGTTAACTGGGTCGTAGGCATGGAATTATTTAAAAGCTCATTGATCACGCCTGTCCGCGACCCCTCTTTTCTGTCCAGCCGTAAGCATGCGGTCTCACTTCGCCACTGGATTATTATTACCGAGATGGGTATTATATTATCGTCGAGTAGAGTGCCTAGTGACGGTTTATGCAACTCTGAAATAAAAAA
Organism: Psyttalia lounsburyi; assembly: GCA_030522865.1. Lineage (NCBI taxonomy): Eukaryota > Metazoa > Arthropoda > Insecta > Hymenoptera > Braconidae > Psyttalia > Psyttalia lounsburyi. The sequence goes on along the minus strand of JAPYZN010001633.1, from coordinate 20,431 downwards.
TGTGATAATACCGCTTTGTAGGGGATTGCTCTGCTGAGCGGATACTTCAGTCATCAGGTTTATTTGTTTATTTTTTCTCGCTACACTCTACATGTGCCGAGGGATTCGCGTTTTCTCATAAAAGTTTTCCTATTAAAAAGAATCGAGGGGGGGAATTGATCGATTCCAGGTGACATTTAAATGCATTAATTCAGTTTTTTTTTGCTCATCGGGTCTTGAGTGGAGTGGGATAATGAGGAGAGTGTTTTCATTTGCTTCTTCATTGATTTTGTGAATATCTTGGGGGTATGTGGTGGGGCTGGGGGAGGGAGGAAATGGGGTCATTCGGGATCCGGAGAAATTTCCGGTGTACGTGTGAACGACGTCGAACATGTTGAGGGAATCATTCCAGCTGATGAGGCTTGGAAATATTGAATACAAAAATTGTTATGATATTTTTGGGGCGGTTTATTTATAGCAGGTCGACTGGAAGGGGGAGGGGCATCGGGGTAGATCGATGGGGTGACGAGGAGTCAGAAATTTCCTGGATATTCAATGGTACTACATAACTTACTCAATCATTCTGTCACTCGAACGTTCGTACCCAGGGTTGACAGCGATGTTGGTGAAATTCTTGGATACTTGCCTGGGAATTGTTTTCGGTAGTCGATTGAGGGGTCGGGTTGTGGTTACGGAGAGAGAGAATAAATATTTTTTTGACGAACAAGTGATGGGCTGGAGGAGATGGGTTAGGATTGGGGATTGAAGGACATCCGCTGCTGGGGGTTAGAAAAATTTGTTTGAGGGTTTGAGAACATTTTTGGGAAAAGTTTGAATGAATTGAAAAATTGCAAAATTGAAAGATTGACAATTGTAAAATTGAAAGAACTGAAAAAATATTATAATTCTAATAATTATAGAAACTAGTAACCCCACAAGGATAAACTGAATTGTAATAATTTGCGTTGTAAAATCGCGTGTTGAAATGTTTGACGTCAAGAAATCACCGGTTGGCTTCACCCAAAAAAAATCAATACAGAAAAAAAAATCATATTTTCATATTATGATATCCCTCCTTATTATCACGCAAGACAGGATAACGGATCCGTCTATCCACCATTTCCCCCAACTAGTCCCTGAGATGGGAGAAAAAAAATTGCGTTTCCAATGACTTTCCTCGCCGAGGAAAGAGCAGAGAGCAAACAAATTTCATTTCCCAAACCCTAATCACATTTTTTCCTCCCACTGCATGCACTCGATCGAATTGAGGAAAAAGAAAGACCGAGTGAGTTGGAAGAGTTGGCCAAGTCGCACCTAGACACTCTAGGTCGGTTATTGATTGGCTGCCTGTTGCGTTTCGCCCTATACCGACGCTGTAACCAACACAATGTGCTACTCTCCAACTCCAAATTGCAAACTCCCTTTCATTTTCAGGCCTCCATCAGGCATTTTACCTCAACTGTAAAGTGGGACAGGTACATAATGCAACCCCCAAACACATCAAAATGTATATCCCATGCCCATTGTTACCCCTAAAGCTCGCTCTATTAATCATATTGCCTTCATTACCATCATATCATGGGAATTATCGGGGTATCACAAATCCAGACAAATGACGCTTTTAAATAAACCCAAACTCATTAGGAAAATTTTCCCTAATTTCAACGAAAATTTTTAAATGATCTTCGAGACCGGTTAAAATGGGACAACTTCAAATATCAATAACTCAGGATCGGCCGATCAAATGTTAACGATCCTACTTTCATTTTAAAGCTGGAAATCTGGACTTTAATATGGAATGAAAATCATTCAATTTCACTCTGCGAATCCCGAGTTATTGTTAATTGAAGATATTCAACAGAAATAAATCTCGATCCGGTTCGATTTCGATTAGAAAAATTGTTTACCTTCAAGGAATGATTTATTCACTGCAAGTAAATTATAATTTCATTCACCTCAAATTGAACAAATAAAATTGTCGATTTAAAACCTTTTAAGTTACTGGGAAAGAAAATATTTCGATTTTGCGAAAATCGGTTTATTTTAAGTGAATTTTCGTTTGAAAAAATTCAAAAGTCGAGTTCACTGAAAACGATTCGACTTATATAAATACGTTTTCCGGATATAATTCTGATATTTCACTCAATGCAATGGCAATTTTCAAAGGAACTTTCTATACTCTCTCTCATCCCCGGATTTTCAATTTACTTTGGATTCACGAAATTGGGAATGGATTTTTTTCTAATTTTCTTTTTTTTTGAGCCCACAGGCATGAGTAAATATGGGAAATTACCAACGAAAGGTGAAGGTAGAAAAATAGAGACGAGGATCGAGGCCTTTGAGCGTGCCGGTTGTCGAAACGCGCACGCGTTCGACACTATATCGACCTCCCTCAGAGATATAACTGGTGGTGGCACCTCAACTGTCTTTTAGCCAGCTGGTGCTCCGCCATCCGGCACTCAATCTCTTCAGTTTCTCATTATTGATTACATTTGTAGTTTCTTTGTGCATTTGTATTCTTTCACCTGGGGGACTGACATCAGGACCAGGGGATCTACGAAAAATGGTTTTTCCAATCTTGAAAGAGAGATTTTATGAGAAACATTTCTCATTTTTCATCATAAAAAATATTCATTGAATATTACTCGAGGGGCATTCGCTCCCTTCGCTCATCAAACTCCGGAACGCCCCCCCCCCCCCCCCCTCACCCGTTGATGCCCCGTCGCTCACTTCGCTCCCCCCTCCCTCAAACCGTCTCGCGGAGGAAAAAAGATGATTTGTCGCAACAAAAATAATCAAAAACTTCAAAAATTATTTATAATGGCTTCAGTGAATAATTTGAAGAATTTTTTGAATCGAGAAAAAATTATATTGTGGTAAAAATGTTTTGCTAGAATTTCCTCTGAAGTTTCCGCGAAATCTCCGCAAAAATCCCCTCGGGATAATCTTCAAAGCGCGCGAAACTCTAGAAACGCAATCCTCGAAATACAGAATAATTTCCGCATTAATAATAACTTGGCGACTCTGTCGAATTTTTGCCGGCAAAATTGTAGGGGAAAAAAAAAAAGAAAATTTCATGAGGAAGTGTGACGGTTTTATGAGTTGGAAAAGGAGTATCCCGCACTTGTCTCTATTTCTAGCCTACACGAGCGTGCAAAAACGATTTATCCCGGCGTATTAACCGGGTATAATAAGCCAAACCTCACTCCAGATACCCTCCGGCACTCGGTGTATATTAAATTTCTCGGTTGATATTCGACTATTTTTCGCTGTTGTCCTTGATGGCCCCCCCTACCACCGCCGGTATATTACACTTAAGAGCCGAGCCAAGTGATCTGTTTAAAGACTCCAATTGATTTCAAATTTCCATATTAATGGAAACAAACAGAGTGGCGAGGAGGAATTTTCTAAAAAAAGAATCTTGGAAATATAAACTGAATTTCTAATTTCGTCAGCTGTGCGAGTCTCTGTTTACCATTTCTCTCGATGTTTTTTAATAAACGAGTAACAAATTGAAACATCCAAGTCTGTTGTTGTTTTCAGTTTTTCGGAAATACATTTATGTCTTCAAAAATATCAATTTTCTGCGGTGGAAGAGCCGCCAGAATCACCGACTCACCCCCTCCAAATGCCGTTTCTCTTCGGCGTCTCAAAAAAAAAATGAATCTATAATTTCTAATTTCGTCGTCGTCTCCGTATTCTTCCAACCCCCTCGAAAAACCCATGAGAACAACCCCGAGTACTGAATTTCCAGTTGACGTCCCATCAAAGAGATCGATCTGACCTAATTTCCCAAAAAGAGACCGCCGCGGCGCAAACCCCCCCCCCCCCCGCGACAAAAAAATTAAATCAAAAATTCGTCCCTGGGCGCCCGCAACATCTTCAGCTTTTCCGAATGCTACGTCACTGGAGGAGGCTCGCGCTACGAGAGAAGAAGTCGTATGTCCATTTTTTTTATACAATTTTTTTTCATTTTTCGCGGCAACGTAACAGGTCTTTTAAAAATATTCTAGCGAAGTCTTACGAAACAAACGATGTCTGTAGTCAACAATAATCATAAACAAAACAAATAAAATGGAACATTAAAAATACTAAAATAATATAAAAATCTATATTAACAATAATGAATAATAATTTTTTCGATGCACTATTATTAATAACAAATTAGTAATTGGCTTCCAAACGCATTTTTCAGTTGTCGTTTTCCTATTGTTCGTTTTAAATTCCCATTAAAAAAAAACAAATAACAAATTACAAATTTAAACTTTCGATCTCAAATTACTTGAGGGGTTAAAAATTTAAATAATCTGTTATTGTTTTTCACTGATCTATTGCAAAATTGCGGATATATCTGTCGAGAATTTACAAAAAAAAGTAAAAAATGTCATTTTCCACGTGAAAATGGATTTTTTTTTAATAATAAAAAAGAAAAATCCGTCCCTGGGCGCCCGGAAGATCTTCAGCTTTTCCGGATGCTACGTCACTGCACAGGGAGACTCGCGCCACGAGAGAGAGTAAGACAGTCGTATCTCCACAATAACAGGAGCGAGAGAGGGGATGTTATTGGGAGGCAGAGGCACAGCGCAACGTTCCCTTTCCTGAGAAGCCGTCGGGTTCAGTCGGCTCTCGGCCGCCACCATCGTCAATACTGACGGATCGGGCGGGCAACCCCACTAATTCCATTGTTCAAACAATATTAATTGAACTGAGTGTCTCACGAGTCCCTCTGACATAACCAGAGACACCAACCGCGGGCTCGACAATCAGACGCGCGCGCGAGCCCAGGGAAAAAACTGCCTTCTTCCTCTTGTCACTTCCTCAAGTCGTTTATCGCTGCATGTCAACGACAATGCCATTCCAGTCATCAGTTTACCCTCTAGACCCAAATATTTGTGATAATCGGACGGATAATTACAGATAAATCGTGAGTTCAAGTGATTTCAAGGGGTAAAATTGGGGCGAAAAATCACGAGAATTGCGGAAAAATGGGGATTTCTCTGGTGCCATTTTCCGGAAAATGTGGGGAATGAGAGCCAGAAATTCTCGGATATTTCAAAATTCCATTTTCCGACAATGGGGGCGGGGGGGGGGGGGGGGGGGGGGGGGGGGGGGGGGGGGGGGGGGGGGGGGGGGGTGTAGGAAAATTGTTAAAACTAGACGAGATAAGGGGATATGAGTTTTCCTTGTTTTGAGGGACAATGAGTTTGGATTTTTTGAAGGGGTAGAAAGAGTTGAAATTTGTTTGTTATTCTGATTGAATTCTACCGCTGGAGTTGGGTAAACAGGGATCTCCGGGAATCATGACGGGACGGATAATGGTATTGGACCAGCGATTAGACCGAGGCCTGTTAGGTATAAAGAAAAGGGGGCGAGGGTGCTGGGGGGTGGGAGGGAATATAGAGAGGGTAGGGGGATGAGAGCGGTCTCGAAAGAGGGGTGGCGGTTCGATCGCGCTTACCTTCGGTTCTTATGAGAGAAAAACGAGCACCCACGGAGATGGAAAATGATACTCGAGAATTTTTTTTTTACTGTCATCTTGTAGAGTTTCTGGAGAAATTGAATCAATTTTCTAGGGTAATTTCAGTCCTCGTTTTTTATTCAATTGGCTTCGGTTTTGCGGGTGCATTTCTTGGATTGTAAATTCGTTATCTTTTTGTGGACTTTTGAAATTTTTGCAAAAGTTGACGCTATTTTTTAGATTAATTCTATTATTTGTTTTATCCTTGCATTAATACATGATTTTTTTTTATTATCATCGCGTAGAGCTTCTGGAGACATTGAATCAATTTTTTAGAGTAATTCCAATCGTTTTTTTAACTGGCTTCAATTTTACTCGAGAATTTCTTGGTTTCTGAAATTTTTTCTCTCAGTAATTGTTTGTAATTTTTCGAAATATTGACGCAAATTTCTAGATTGCTTCTACTATTGGTTTTACCATTTTATTAATATATATTTCTTTTTGATTATAATCTAGTAGAATTCCTGGAGAAATTTATTGAATTGGTTTTTGTTTTGCGGGATCATTTCTTGGGTTTGAAATTATTTTCTTGTTGTCAGCTTATTAAATTTTTTAAAAAATGGACGCAGTTGTATAGATTAATTCTACTCTGTTTTATCTCCAATTGGCGTAAACTTGATAAGAGGATTTTGTTGTTTCTGAATTTTTATTTCCACCAGGCGAGGAATTTTTCAGCTTTTGCGCAAATTAAAACCGGACTCATCAGCCAAATGACTAGTTAAATCCGTTTATCCATCGGCAGTCATCTCTACCGTCAGCGAAGAACAAAAAAGACTGAAAAAAAAAAATTTTTTTTTAAATCTATTTTCAAACGACAATTATTTTTGCCTTTTATCGTTTGAACTTTCTGCAGGAGTTGAATCCATTCTCCTGAGTAATTTTAATCCTCGTATCGTCCAGAATTGACGTCAGTTCTGTAACACGATTTCTCGCTTTTGGAATTGTTTTTTTTTCATCAGCAGAATAAATTTTCACCTCTTGTGTACACGAAAACAGAACTCATCACTTAAATGAGTAGAATAAATCAGTTTATTTACCGACAATCGTGTCTGTCATTATCGGCTCAGGCGCAAAGCATATTTCCAATACTAAAAATTAAAAAAAAAAACATTGATTTGTAGTCGACATTTTTTAAATTTTCATTTCCCCTTTTTAAGAAAATTGAATCAACTTTCCAGGCTAATTCCCCATTTCGCATTAACTCGAGTTATTCTGAGTTCTCTAAGAGGATTTCTCGCTTTGGAACATATTTTTTTTACCTCCAGAAGAAAATAGAATAGATAAATCATTCAATTCATCAACAAGGACCTCTATAATCATCAGTACAATAACGACAAGCGTTTGAGATGTGAAAGAATGGACGAAAAAAAAAATTTACACTCGCAAATGTTGCTATTTCCATTCTCTCATTTTGTAAATAAATTGTATTAACTTTCTAGGTTAATTCCCGTCTTTGTTTCATTTGGAATCATTGTGAATTCTCTAAGAGGATTGCCCGCTTTTCAATGAGTCCTTTCATCCGCAGAGGAAATTACAAACTCCGGTACAACCTAAAAACTCATTACTCAAAGGAGTACATAAATCAGTTTATTCATCGATAATTATCTCTGGCATCATCAGTGCAAGAAGAAAAAGTATTCTATACAAAAAAAACTTTCCAAAGAACATTATTCGACAATTTTTTTATTCTCACCTCTTCGACTTTCAGAAGAAATTCAATTTCCTTGGCGGATTCCCCTCTTTCTCTTATCTCGAATTACCTTGAATTTTCCGAGAGGATTTCCCGTTACTCAACATCTTTTTTTTTATCGCTGAAAGAAAATTTCAACTCTTCCGAGGGCTGAAAAAGGATCCATCGCACGAATAAATAAAAAGATAAATAAATTGATTTATCCCTCGGTAATTATCTCTATAATCTCCGAGGAGGAAAAAGCGTGTTTTACATGCGGAGAAATTTAAAAAAAAAATTATTTTACATTCGACAATTTATCTTATTCTCTTCCCTCATTTTTCGGAAAAATCAAGTAAATTTCCCCGACAAATTTGTTATTTTATAGGATATTAGGATTGCCTGCAATTATTGAACTAAAACTCTAGAAAAACCATTTTATGTGGACGCGGGTCTCAAAAAAATAATTTCGCACCCACAATCTTTTAATTCCCATCTCTCCGTCTTTGCAGAAATATAATTAATTGTCGGTATTAATTTCCCTCCTAATGTTCCCTCGAATCCCTTGAATTGCCACCGAGGATTATTCGATTCTAACATTTCTGTCCGCCAACAGAAGAAAAAAAAACTGAACGCCTGCACAAACTAATTGGGTACTGACCCCTCAAAAGAGTGCCGAAAGCCATCCTCACTAGACAATCATCTCTGTGATCACCAGTGGAGTAACGAAAGTGCGTGTGAAATGCAAGTAATCCCTACAAAAACATTTCCCAGCCCTTCACCCGAGGAACGACGCCCAGATCCGTCGGCAATGTCGCGCCCATTAGCGCCGATCGAGTCATTTCACAACAAAGGAACAGTGCGAGGCCGGAGAAGGAGCTCGGAAATTTCTCAGATGAGCTTGTAAACAAGTGCTAATGTCCTTGAACGATGATGCCACCAAATCTGTTGACAATAGTCTCATCAAAATAAAATAATCGCGATGAGATGAGATATCAACAGGACGCTATGAACTCCTGAATAATCAATCTGGAGGAAGAGTCAATAAAAGTGTGGCTTTTTAATTATTCATCGCTGATAAATGCTGTCAATGTTTCGACGTTGAGTGCCGATTGGGTGTCGAAGTGGGGGGCGCGTGGTCTTGCTGCCTGCCGTGCGCCGGCGGCGGCGGGCGTGGGCCACCCGGTGCGGGCACAGGAGTTAAAAAGTGTACAGGTGGTGGTGTTACTAATAAAAAATCGGCTGGATTACAAGTAAGCAATCAGAATAAGGGACGACGTCTTTACAAGGGTGTACTGTCCAGTGATAAGAGGAGTACTGAGGATGACAGTAATCATTGTAAATATGATGATGATGATGATTATGATGACAGTGATGGGAGGGATAATGCTAGTGAAGTAATTACTGGGTGTTTTACTGGCAAGAGCAATCAGGAGGATTGCCACAAGGACGGTGGTACGCAGCATCGTCTGAGTCCACGATTACACGATATTGAGGAGGAGGACGATGAGGAGAGTCGACACACGAGAGAGAGGTAATTATTTAGGCAATAATTGAAAGTTGAAATTTTTTTTTCTCTCCCAATATCTGCTATCAAGTGGCTATTTAATGGGACAAAATCCGAAAAATTGTCCAATAATTTTTTAGTTTCTTCGCGAATTGCTCTCTTTTTTTTAATGCTTCGACTCGCCTGTGACGTCAACCCGCCAGAGCTCGAATTTTTCATGACGCGCCGTTAAACGGTTTAGTAGAATTGCGGGCATATAGAATTCCGTATTACTCTGGGCATATATTGTCCTTCAGAATGAGAGAGAACCTGGAGTGATGAAAAATGTTTATAAATATTCTCTTCCATCCGGATGTAGAAATGCAATTGTAAAACACAAACGAAAATATTTTTATATGGTCCATATCCAGATCATTAGTATTACAGCACAATCTCTTGATTACTTTTGGTTGTTCCGCCCTTTGAGAGACTAGAACAACTCAATTGCGCCTCCAGCGTTCGTAATGCATACTTAATTCCGGGGAAATTACGTCACAAGCCCGACAAACAATGTAAAATTAATAATCGTTTGCTCAGTAAATGAAAAATATCCAGACCAATTTTCTAAAATTTGTTTGTCCTCGGCATTTTGGGACATTAAAAATATTCGAAATCCTGTGAAAAAATATTTTCAATTGCGGCGAGACGACGTCACCACCCCGAGAAACAATTTAAAATTAAGGATCATTTGATCAGTAAATAAAAAATATCCAGACCCATTTTCAATAATTGAGGTGTACCTGACATTTTTTGGTTTTAAAAAAATTCGAAATCCAGCGAGAAAATTTTCATTAATTCCCGTGAGATGACGTCGCGGCCGTGAAAAACGATTTTAACTTGATACCCGTTTCCTCAGTAAATAAAAAATATCAGAATCAATTTTCAAAAAATTTTTGGCACTCGACATTTTCTGAAATGAAAAATATTCAACATCCAGTGAGAAAAATAATATTAACTCCGGTTAGATGACCTCCCGGCCGCGAAAGACGAGTTTAGATTGATCTCTGTTTAGTCGAAAATTAAAAAACTAGAAACTGCTTAAACAATTTATTTCTAAACCCGACATTTTGTACATTTAAAAATACCCAAAATTAGATGAAAAAATTCTCTTAATTCCGATGAGATAAGGTGCCCGCCGCAAGAAGCATTTTAAAATTGAGGCCCGTTTAATCTTGTCATTAAAGAACGTGAAGATGACTTTTCGCATTTTTTTGCCATTTTTTTATCACAGATTTTATGCATTAAAAAATACTAAAAATTCGGTGAGAAAAATTCTAGTAATTCCGGTGAGATGACGTTACAGCCGCAAAAAGCAATTGATAATTAACGCTCGTTCGATCGACGACTAAAAAATGGTGAGATCGTTTTTTGAAAAAATATTTGCACTAGATATTTCGTGCATTTAAAAATACTCGAAATCTGGGCTTCGTGCTCCCTATTGGAGATTAATTTTGGAAAGTAGATCGAAGAATTGAAGTTGAAATTATTGTTTCCATTGACGAGGGAAAACCATTGTTGAGGGTTTGGTTTCATTTCTCGTTGGGGAAAGATGGGAGAAGATTGAATCGGGATAATGGTTGCAGGACGTATCAGAAGAAATCACCGACGCCGAGTACTGGCGGTACCGGTAGTAGAACGGGGTGGCGTTCGCGCAGGAGCGTCACCACGTCGGGTGCAACGGGTCATCAGCATCACGTGATCGCAAGTGCGGCAGCCACGGCTCAGGCGAAGATGCAGGCTGAACAGGGCAGCATCGGTGAGCTGAGGGGCTACCACAATCTGCGATCCCGACGCCACACCCTTGCTAATGTTCGGTGAGTTTGGTAGAGTGAGATAATAAAATAATGATGAATAATTAATGTTGTTTTCAATAATTATATTTTCATCATTTCATGTCCTGACTTTTGTCAATTTTTTTGGCGCCAATCGATCGACAAATCTGGCCAAAAAATTAACACCATTTAGACGAAAAAAAATTAAATATATTTTTAATGAATAAATTGCCGCAATTGAAACACGTCCATTAACGTAAACATCAGATTTGAGTAGCGAAGTGGTAAACTAGGGTAAGTTGACTTAGCCCCTTGACGAGTTTTCACGGAATATCTCGAGATTCAAGAGAGATTACGCAATTTCTGTTAAAATCTTTTCTGTAGGTGACTTTTTACGCTACAAAAAAGGTGATCTGAAAAATGTTCCTATATCTCTTCAATTCCGAGATATTTATCAAAAACTGACAGTACAATTTCACTTAACCCGGTCTATTGCTTCTCTACTGATTTATCAATTTTCAAAAAAAAAAATTGTGAAAATCAGTGGTTACAGAAATTAAAAATAAACTTTTATTTGATTGAAATTGGGTACTTCTCAGGATGGAGTTTCAGTTAGAATAATTGCCGTGAATCTATTGAGAATGCCATGAATAAATTTTATCGTCTAGCTCTATATATTTTCGCCATGACACCCTGGTCCCTCGTCTCCACAGTTGGTTGCCTCGATCCAATCGGATCTAGTTCGCTACTCGTCGAACTGACAGATGCACACGGGTCACATTCGCACGGATCGCACATATCGCTATTCGCATCGGATATAACTTCTGGTATTTCATTGAGTCTCTCTACATTCGTCTGAATTTCAATGTTTTCAACAGTTGCGCTCGACACTGTCTTTGAACTTCTGATTTTTCTCGGCTGTTGCGTTGGCGGTGGAATTTTTGTTATGGCTTCCTTGGATTGTTGGTATTCTTTTCTCGTCATTCTCTGAAGTTGAGGAATATTCAAAATGTGTGAATACTTTGGCGTTTTATTGAAATATCTTGGATGTGAATTAGATGGAGAGAATTCAGTGAATGCAGATGAAAAGTGAGGGAATTTATAGGTGAAAATGCAATTATCAGAGCTCCCGTTGCTTCATTATTTCAAAATCTATCGGTGTAATTTTGATTAATTCAAGGGATAGAATTTCACATTATTTCCGAGACTAATGGACTTGAAAAACTTCATAATTACGTTGGTTGAATCATAATTTCCTCTATTATTCAGCAACTATACACTTTTAACTTTAAATTAATACAAATTATTTCATCTCCATAGACGAAAAAGTTGAGGAACAATTCGTGAAAACAATAATGAATAATGTTTTATGAAAATTCTATTGCCAGTCGGTTTCATTTTGTATCGATGAATTCTCTACGATGTCTAAAAAAAATACTATGAGAATGACTTCTACTCCTACAAAACTAACATTTAAAAATAATATACTACTCCAGAGAACTAACTTTTTAAAAATAATATTCTCTCAACATCTATCTGCACTTGAAGAAGTAGAAGAAATTTTCATCTTCTTCCTCAGAGTGTAATAGCAGTAATGGAAGAGTCATCACAAGATTGCAATTCAATTTCACAATTCCAACGCTATAAACTTACCGGCCACCGACGTAAAGCGTGACAGATACAAGAAGACAGTTTAGACGTAACTGGACATTTATTGCGCCCATCATCCACATTTTTCATTGAATCAGCCGCACCGCAGAGAATCCCACCTGAAATTGCTTCTCCCCCCACTCTCTCTCCCACTTCTCGAATTTCCCTGCTCTCAAGTTGAATGTTCCTCGTCAAAGGAGACTCTATCACCGGCATTCCCCCAGATCCTTTGTCCTCCATTCTTTTCTCTTCCTCACCCAGTTTGATTTTCTCCTCCACTACCGCTTCATCAGTCTCAACAATTTCACCTGGTTCCCCATCAATCATTTTCGTCACGACATTTTCAGGCTCTCTTATCTTTTCCCCCTGTTCGCTGATTGTCTCCTCTCTGCCATCATTCATCTCTTCTTTGTCTTCAATTTCCTCTCTTTCATGTCCAGAAATTACCACCAGTTCATTCTCAGCCTCATCCCCCTCACTGCCATCAATTTTCCGCCTTAGTCCGCTGGTCGGTACACTTCGTATACCAACAGACTCCCCAGATTTCATTTGGACCGCCAGATTTGACCGTTCGTACGCGCCCATCATTTGCGCCGGTCTATCCGTCTGTCTGTCGTAATCCCTACCCATCGATGCAGAATGATCAGAACCATCTATCATTGCTAGGTGACGGCTGCGGGTGCTCTCCTCCGATGTCAGACCGAGCCTGGATGGCTTGTCAGAATGTTGAGAAATCTTATCACTCAACATTTTCTTCATCATTTGGGACGATGCTGGTGGACCTACTTTTGGCATGTCAAAATATTGAGAAGTTTCCTCACTTGAATTCTCCATCATTTGTGACGATGTTGGTAGGTAAGCTCCTGATTTATCAGGACGTTCAGAAATCTTCTCACTCGACATTGGCTTCATCATCTGCGAGCGTCCTGGCAGATGTGCTCCCGACTCATCGAAATATTTTAAAGTCTTCTCACTCCATACTTTGTCCATCATCAGTGACGCTGCTGGTAGGCCAGCGCTTGATATGCCAGGCTGTTGAGAAATCTTATCGCTCGAAATTATCTGCATCATCTGCGACGCTGCTGGTAGATGAGCTCCTGACTCCTCAGGATATTGAGAAACCTCCCTCGATACTTTTTCCAGTACTTGTGAGGGTACTGGTAGGTCCGCTCCACTGACCCCAGCAATTCGACCAGCTGAGAATGCAGAAGGTACCTCAGTTGAGACCTTCCTCATGATTTCGTCCGCAGGAGTTGTCAGTAATGACAACTGCATTAAATCAACATCTCCAATAGTCCCTTCACCTGATATTTCTTCGACGACTGGTGTCATGGGAGTTATCACCGGTCCTGTCATTATCAAAGATATCCTCGATACTCCTCTGGACACATGTGTCATTGGAGTTGACATTGATTCTGGAGCTAGGACATATTCTGGTGGTGTTGCCAGACTGGCTAGACTCACTCCACCTATTCCACCAGCCAGTAATATTTCACTTGATTTCTTCAAATCCTCTAGTTTTTTCGTCATCAAACTAGAAGGTGGCTGAAGTTGTTGGTCGGAGACATCTCTAGATCCGGCTGATGTCAGTTTATCCGACTCCGCGTCAAAATCTTGAAGGCCGGTATCGATGAATTCTCTCTATGCATAAGATAAAATCGAAGTCAAGAGAGAAAGAAATGATTTATTACTGCAGAGTGACTAGCTATCTCACCCCCAAACGTAGATTCATGGCTTCCTGTATCTTCAGGATCTCAGGATCCGTAGAACTACACGTGTCACAATGCTACAGAAATTACAGGAAGACTTAATGTACAATTTCGAACGATTTCTGTGGTAGTAATCCATCCTATGTAAATATTTTTGAATTGGATGCAAATGAAAAAGTAAACAATCCATGCTTACCAAAATAACACTTCGAACTTTCCCAATGTTAGTTTCCCACGCCGCCAGTTCCGGAATTTCAATGCAAACATAATTGTCAGCTGTTTGAGTTTGAACATCGAATTTAGTAGTTCTAGCTTGAGTTCCAAGTTCATGCACCGAAGTGTCGTATATCAGTGGTGATGCTGAGGGTCTCTCACCCTTCCAAATGGACTCGTCGAGGGAAACAAAATGGAGCTTTTGTTCAGTAGTTGTCTCAGCGTCTTCATGCTCGGGGGGATGTATTATTTCTTGAACGGCACGCTCTGTAACTTCGACAATGGCAGAAGTCTCTCTTGTCTCAGTGGGAACAGAGGCATCGACCGCCTCATCAGCTACGAATTCCGAATCATCATAAATAACTGAAACATCCTTGAAGTCTGGCCTAACGAGCAGCTCAACATGTCTGTAGGACTGCTCTGTCTCAACCATCACCTCCTTCGATTGCTTCTCCGTGAAGATTTTCAGCTTATCATTGCAAGTAACGAGCTTACTCTTCAGGTTCTCCACCTGATCCTCCAGTTGACAAATCCTCTCAGCCAACTGTTGATTAGCAGAAACCTTTACCTCCAACTCGTTCGTCAATCCCATAACTTTCTCATGATGCTCCTCCTCACTCCAAATCTGCGAAGCCGTCTCTAACGCCTTCACATACATCTCCTGTCGTTTCTCCAGCTCCTCCAGCTGTCTCTTACTGGCCGCCTCGGACTTCAGCAACTCCTCCAACTTCGTCAAGTACATGAGCTCATCCGGACCAATTGACGCAATGGACTCGGCACTGGGTGCTCTATCCAAACCACTGGAACGGGAGATTTTGGCCTCTAGCTGCTTGACTCTCTCCTCCAATTTCACCCGCTTCCTTCTCTCCTCCTCGATTCTCGCTGTCTGCTCCTCAACAGCTGTCTGTTTCTCATGAAGCAATCTTCTCGCCTCCTCTAATCTCCTCTCAGCCTTTTTCCGCTTACCCTCCACCTCGCGTATCCTCACGTCTTTGTGCTGACTCAGCGTTGCATTTGGACACAAACATGACACCGTCATTCTAGCTGCCTGCTTATCAATGACCCTGGTAATGTCATCAGCCTTGACGTCTCTCGTCATCATTCCCATCATCGTCACAGCTGGCATCCAGCACTCCAGCATCTCCAAACGTCGCCGCAAATCGTGCTCTCGTTTTGATAACTCAATGGTCTTTGTTTCACGTCTACCGATCAGCTGACAGAACTCTGGACATCGGCTTGACACTTTGCTTTGACACTTTGGATCATCAGTGAGCTTTGAATCGGCGTCTCCAAGCGCCCCATTCATCTCCCTCTCACCAACTTTCGCCATTTCCTTTTAATTAAAGTTGAAAATTGTTGGTTTGCCGATGGCAAACCGGGGGAAGCGGGAGGGGGAGAAAAAACATTCAAGTAGCACCAGCGGCTTTTTAATCGAGGCTGGAGACGTAAGCAGGCTTTATCACTGCATGTGGCTAGCGTTGGGGTGAAACGGTGGAGGGGGAGGCAGACGTGATACAGTACGTACAACACCCCCTTTGGCTCTATGTAGGTTAACTGTGACGTCACTGTTCAAACTGAAATATGCAGTGTGGCCTCAGCCGTCCTACGAGAGAGCGAGCTTTTGAGCTTTCCCAGTGACGCGCGGCCCTGGTCGTTGACTCCTTTCATCGGAAATGGGATATTTAAAGTCGCATTTTAGGGGTTGGGGGGGGAGTCCTGGGGGCGAGAGGAGATCGATGGACTTGACTTGTTCAAATAGGAACAAAAGACTATTTGCATTTTTTTCTTGCGGGGATTGGGTGGGTGAGGTTAGCTAATGGGAACAGGGAATATTTTTGGGGCTTTGATTGGGAATCAGTGATAATAATGAATTTTTCGAGGGCAGGTAAAAAGACCTTTGAATCCGGCGATTTTTTCTTTGTTTAAATATTGATTTTTTTTAAGTAGATTTTGACGGATAATTCGGGGGTTTGATCTGGAGTTTAAATTGGAAATCAATGTTTAAATTGGGTTTTTTTTCTTGATTAATATTGGGTAGGTATTGACTAGTTTTTATCGGAAATGGGCTATTTATAGTTGGATTTTGAGGAATGGTTGGATTCAACGATTTCTTCTTTGTTTAAATAGGGATTTTTTAAATTGGGTTTTGAAGGAAAATTTGGGGGTTTGATTTGAAGTTAAAATTAGAGATAAATGTTTAAATTGTTTTATTTTATTAATATTGTCGTTGGTATTGACTCGTTTCATAGGGAATGGGATATTTTCAATTGGATTTTAGAGATTTGTTGGATGAGGTCATCGAATGAGCCCAAGAAATATCCCTTTCTGGGCTTTCTTGCTACCATTGTAATGATTGATAATAATTTTCGGTCCGTAGTTAAACTGATTGGTGGATTCAGCGGTTTATCCTTTTTTTAAATATTTATTTTAAAATTTGTTTTTTGTAAGAACATTTGTGAATTTAGCCGGGAGTTAAAATTAGAGATAATAATTGATACTAATTGGTTCTTCGATGGAAGTTAAATGAAAATTTAAATTCAGAGATTTATTTTAACGTTTTTAAATTGTATTTTCTAATGAAAATTTCCCAATTTAACCAGAAGCAAAAAATAAAAATGAACGATTAAATTGTTTTTTTTTTATTGATTAATATTTGCGTTGATAGTGACTTCTTTTATCGGAAATGGAACATTTACCGTCGCAGTTTAGGAATTGACGAGAAATTCTGAGTGGAGAGGAGATAAATAGACTAAACTTTTGTTGGATCAGGAACAAAAGACTATTCTTCTTTTTTCGGCCGCAACTTGTAGTTTGTTAATTAATGGGAGCATGGGAGAAAGCATTTCTGCGTTTCTATGGGCGGGTTTCCATAGCCATTCGTCTGGAAAATCGATTTTATTACCGATTAGCCTGAATAAAAATTAATATTTCAGAATGAGTAAAATTTTTCTCAGAGAGAAGGACAATTTGCACTCGTTATTCAAATATATATTCTTTTATTTCAATTTCTTAAGAGTTAATTGCTATTATGTCTCTTAATTGATATTGGCACGAGAATGTCAATTGATCTTCCTAAATTTAGCTTCATATTTGAATTATGAGCAGAAGACTAAATTAGTATTTTCCCTCCTGATTAATATTGGCACGAGAATATCAATTGCCGCGTCCGTGTCTATGATTTAATGGACATTCGCCTGAACCATAAACTTGGTTTTCAATAAAAAAAAAATAAATGAAAATTAATATTGGGAGGGTAATAGAATGAGCTGTCTATTTTTCACCAAATAATGTTGAAATTTAATACTTGACGTTAGGTATATTTTCGTAACTGAGAGGAAATTCTGAGCTCAGACGAGATAAATGGACTAGACTTGTTGTTGAATCAGGAACAAAGGGCTATTCATGTATTTTTTGTCAGAAGTAACTTCGAGGGAGTTAATTAATGAGTGTACGAGAGGATATATTCAACATTTTCATACCCTTCCGGTTTTAATGCCCTTTCGTTTAGAAAATTAATTTAATTTCCAATAAGACTGAACTCAAAGTAATATTTCAGAAAACTTGATAATAATTTCAGTTAGTGGAACCATTTCCTTTCTTTCGTCAAATAATTATTTCGAACTTCTCAGTTTCAGGTGAAGGTGCAATTACTACTCTCGCTCTTAATTAATATTTGCACGGAAATAATAAATTCTCCCATTCCACGTCCATATCGCGACAGACATTCGTTTGAATCGTAAACTCGGACTTAAAAAAAAAATCAAAATAAATATGTTGAATAATAAAATGCGTTATTTCTTTTTTCAAAAAATTGCGCCGGACTTTGAGGTTTACCGTTACATTTTGGCAACTGTGAGGACATTCCGAGGGTACACGTGACAAATGAGTTGAATGTGTTGTTGATTCGAAAAAAAAAAACTATTTTCGCGCATTTTTTCACGAGTGACTTGCAGACCGTTAATTAATGGCTGCATGGGAGTATCAATTGCCATGTTCTCATGTTCGGGTTTTAATGGTCATTCGCTTGGAAAATGACTTTCATTCCAAGCGCTATAAAGATACATTAATATTTCATTGGTAGTCAAATGGGTTATTTATTTTTTATTGATTTTCGTTGTAATATGTACATTATTACTCATATTAATGCCAGGTAGAAGGCCACGTGAGCCTCTGTTTCCATAAACCCCAGAATTATATTTCAAATTACAACGGACTAAATTACTACCGCGTTATTCAATTAATATTCACACCAAAATTACAACCTTGGTTTTCATTTTTTATGGGCACGTTTTGATGGTTATCCTCTGGAAAAATAAATTCCATTTTGAACGGGAGAAAATAGAAATGAGTATTAAAATGATTCATTTATTTACGCTACATTCCAATGAAACATTTTTGTTACTCAGTCTTCAATGGAAGTTAAAAACAAAAGAGATAAACTACATTTTTTCCCTTTAAAAATAGATTTATTTTACGAAAGAAAAAGCCGGAGAAAACAAATTCTAAAACGACAATTAAATGGACGATATATTGTCCAAGATATTGCATTGCAATAGTGACAACAATTTACCATTAATATTCCTCCGAGGCCTTGTTTTTTAATTAGTAACAAAAGACTAAATTACTGTTGCCGCACTTAATTAATGTCTGCACGAAAGCATCAATTTTCATGTTCATATTAACGGCCAAAGTCAGGAAAATCAATTTTGTTTCCAACAAAAACAAACAGATACGAAATTAAAGGGATTATTAAATGGGCAGTCTATTATCCAATGAAATTCGTTGGAATGGGCATTGTTTATTGTGTTTGTCCCCTTAGTAGGGCATTTTCAGCCCTTATTTATCACACAGTATATGTTTAAATATGACATAATCGATTTTTCCCGGTATCTATTTTTGCCTCGTAAACTCCACTCCCTTTCACCTCGAGTAGAAAAAGAACGCGTATCCATCCTGATCAGACTCGACGTACGTATATGTCATGAGAGGCAGATGGGACAATTGCCAGCAATTTATTTATCAACAGCCGTCAATACCAGAATTCACGTGGACATGTTCATTCATTTCCGCTCGGCTTTTTGTTCTTTCTCGTTTGTTTTTCTTTCGTGATTTTAATCTTCACTCGGGAGCGGAAATGATGCCATTTTACTCCAGTGAAATCTTGTTCTGACGGTTTGAGAGACAATTTGAAAATGATAAACCAGGGGAAAATTTCACCAGTAGTTTTGATTTTTTTTTTATTTGGTGATGGTTTTTGTAGTCATTAAAATTTGATTATTATTTAAAACATTTTATTATTCAAAAGTTACTATTCATCATCAACTATTATTACTACTATTCATTATTTATTCGTTTATTGATTATTTATTTGTTAGTGCAAATGAAAATGGAATTGAGTTTTCGGGAAATTAATTTGTTTAGTAAAAAAACTTGTCTCGCTCGAGTGACCTATTTTTTTTGTGCCATATCTGTTGAAACAAAATCTCGACAAATAAATCACATAAAAAATGGATTGGAATGGAATGTGTTAATGAACAATTTTCTGTGAAATTCCAACGAAATTCTTTCGAGAAAGAACTTCGGGCTGGAATTATTCAATTAATTCTTTCCTTTATTAATTAAAAAAAATTCTGATGGAGGCTTCTTAGATTAGTAGAGATCGCGTCGATAAGTTGTTGAAGTAGAAACGGAAGTGAACATCAGACTAAATTTTCACGGCTGACTGAAATTTCCAATTATCAGGGAAGATTAAGTAGAAATGAAAGTATAGGTCAGACGATAAATTTATCGACTGAAATTTTCAACTATTTAAAATTTCTTAATTCCTTCTTTTGCATTTTGAGTAAATTTGTGAATGTCACGCGTTCATTTTAATTTTGATTAAAAAATTGAGTGAGACCAGAGGAATTTTTTTTTTTATTATTAAATTTTGTCTTTAATTTTTTCATTAATTAATGAAGACAATTTCTATGGATTTGTCTTTCACGGAATCCCTCTAACGAAGAGATTTCGGATTAAGAAGGATTGCGCTGATCCGTTGTTGATATTATTTGGCTTCCGGAAGGACGTAATTGGCGCAAAAGAGGGAAACTATAAACAGTCAGTTTGGGGTAGAGACAAGGGAAAGGCTGGATTTGATGGTAAATCCAAGGATATCCCAGGGAAAAAAAGTAACGCGAAATAAATGACTAGAGTCTCCATTTGGATCGACAGAAAATTTAATTACTGAAAAAATTCTCTTATATGAGGCATTCTTTGTCAATCCAGCCACCTGTGTTGTTTCATGTCTCCGAAAATTCTGAAAAAATTCTATCTTTTTTTATGGGCTGAAAGGACACCCTGTGAATTTTTTCAGATTTTCTGCAGCTTCGATAC
>JAPYZN010001632.1:0-15377 GCA_030522865.1 Psyttalia lounsburyi | reverse complement strand
GTCACACTGACGCTAGCCGGACACTTACTTGTCCGGCCTGCAAGTCCTCTGGGTAGATGAGGAGATCCCCAGAGGCCGGTTTTGTCGAACCTCCCGCAAGAGGCGTAGGGATATTTCTCCTGGGTGAACAACCCGGGAAAATACCTTTACAGTATAATTGGGAGGTTTTAAATCGATTTCTTTTTTATACAGCGTTAGCCTTCGTTGCTCATTTCTCAACTCCTTCCCGACTTCAGCCGCGAAGTTGCTCATGTGGCCCCAGGCTACCTGTGAAGACAGTCCATCTCCCCTTGGTAGAGCTATCCCACTTCAGCTGCCATCGTTTGAGATTGTTTCGCCTCTCTTCGGTCGCAAGTTCTACAAAACTCAGTGTTTCCGATCCCTTTCGTTGGAACAGAAATCTTCACTCCTCAGCTAACACCTCTATCGGTAACATTCCCGATATGAGGCAAAATACGTCCTCAGATACCGTTCGGTATGCACTGGCGACTCTAAGAACACTCCGCCGATAGACAGATTGAACTTTACGGCGAGCTTCTTGCAGCCGGAGTACGTCGGCCCAGATGGGAATACCATATGTAAGCACTGACGTAACCACTGAAGCCAGCATCGCTTTTCTTCGTTGTTTCGGACCTCCGATGTTTGGCATGAGGCGTGGCAAGGTAGAGCTGACTGTAGATTCCTTTGAACTAACGTGGCCCGCCTGTTTCTTGAAGTTTAATCGGTTATCGATTATCACTCGCAAATATCGGATGAACAGCCGGGAGGTGATTTCACAAGACCGAAGTTGGAGCGTACTGGTTTAGATCTTTTTTCTGTTCGTGATCAGACCGCTTCTGTCTTATGCTCCGTCAGTTTCGAGCCTACTGAGTTAATTCAGCAGCGAATCATCTTGAAAGTCATATCAAAACCCAGGTTGATTCCTTCCAATTATATGCCTACAATGACTACGGCTGCGTCGTCGGCGACAACCACGTGTTTAGCTTCCCCCAACAGTTCCAGCTTCAGCAGCCCGCTATATAGGATGTTTCACAGGAACCTAGCACTGAGCCTTGGGGCACACCTCCCGTGATTTTGTATTCTATCGTGGCCGGGAGCCTTGGTGTTCCCGACTCTCTTATATGCTCCATCAATTCTTCTGAACTGATTTTTGGGATCATCATTTTTCTTTGTTTCACCGAGCAGTTCAATTCCAGCTGTTGTGGGAGTAATACCTATATAATACTATTTGGGAGCACGATGGTTATAATATTGGTTGACATTTAAGTCGTGGCATCACCACATTGTAAGGTCTCCCCCATGAGTCGCTTTCTACCTCGGTGAGGAGCTCACTCCAGCATTGCCTCTTACTGTGTCTGATGGTTTCGCTGAGGTTTCGACGCGACTTCACCTCATTACCTCATTTCCAACTACTGGAAGTTTGGCATTTCACGACCACGCTAAGCTAATCTCCTAGCTGCGTTGCAGTCTTTCCGTGAAGCGGTAATGGTTTCGTTCCACCAATACACTGGTGCGTGCCAACATGTGGTCCTTTTCCGCGTTATGGTAGCATCACATGCTTTAGCCACTTTTTCCATGATGTTGCGGGCTTTCTCAATAGCATTTATTCCATTGATCGGACGATTGTCTAGCACTTCCGTATAGATACTAGAATCAAAAGTACTCACCTTCCAGCCCATACAGTTGATCTTTCTTGGGATTCGTCTAATTCTTCGATCGGTGGAAATCTCCCAGAGTATAGGGCGGTAGTCGCTAGCTATGTAGATATCAGCCAGCCTACATGAGCAGTTCCTTTTTACAAGGGTGCTAGTCACTAAGGCAAGCTCTACAATTGAGCTCACCTCTCCTCTCATGAATGTCGCTTCATCACCGCTGTTTAGAGGAACCACATCTAATATTTCCATCGCTTCCAATACAGCTTGCCTTTTTGTATTAATTTCTGTACTGACCCGGTCGACTGCCCAGGCATTGAAGTCTCCGGAAATTGCCACCGGAAAGTGGCATCCTTGACAAGTCGATCTAGAAAGTCCGTAAAATCTTCGATGGACAGGCTCGGCGGGGCGTAACAGCTGTAGAAATAAAATCCATCTACCTTGGCCTTCAGAAAATCAGGCCTTATGCGACTACCGAGGGTTTGGAAGGGTCCATCTCTACAGGCCGTGACTGCAGTTTTCATGGTGTGATTTGACCGTTCAGGTGACGATACGATTCTGAGATGATAGCGAGATCTATCTTCAACTCGCCCACGATCTGCCTAAGTAGGCCGGCTGTGGCCTCGCAGTGATTTAGGTTAACTTGAAGTATCTTCATCGTCGCCTTTTATCCAGCGCCTCAACTGCCATCCTGTACGGGGGACAGCTACTTTGCTATTTTGCTACTTCCAGCTATATGAGCGTGTCTGCCGCGCTACCTTGTTCAACGCAGACTGCACACCTGACTTCGTTCTCACAGTCGATAAAGTTTATGACCAGCCTCTGTACATTTCGCGCAGAGCCAACGCAGAGGTCAACATCACTTTCCTAAGCCGCGGCAACATGGCCGTAATGGCCATACTTCAAGCATTTTGTTGGCCTGTTCGTTGCATTAATACGGTAATTAACCCATCCTATGCAGATTCTGCCTTTCTCTTCGCGTTTCAAAGCTATGTCAGTGGCGACTCTAATGATTGCAGTCTGCGTTCCTCCATAAGCCGTTCGCAGAGACTTGATGGCGTTTATGGGGAGTTTGCCATTCACACCATCTTGTTTCTGCAGAACTTCCGAGATTTCTTCTTTCGTCATGCTCTCATCGACGTCTTTGATTTCTAACTCTGTTTCCGGAGTTTTACTCACCACCTCTGCATCATCCGTGAGGATGTCGGCCATGGCAGCTTGCAGTCGCGATGCAGTTTCCGAGCTGTTCTGGGACAGAACAGTGAGCATCGCCCCCGATTTCGTTCTGCGTATTCTGTCCGCACACTTACCGGAATCGCCAGCCTCCTGTTTCACTTTAGGCAGGAAACCAGCATAGCTTTTCTCCTCTTTTGCGGTGGGGAGCAATGCATCCGAACGAGTTCTGGGCCGTGATGCATTTTGCTGCCTTTTACTCTTGAGCATCTTCTGCCAATCTTGCTGCTTATCCGCCACATTTCGATTGGCAGGCAGCGAGTCATATTTTGACTCCCGTATCTGGTTCATCTGCAGCTGCCGAATTCCTTCAGGAGCGTCTCCTTGTCTTCACGGCTTTTGCGCGACTTCTTAATATCCGCTGATGAAGGCGTCGGGGTGGAATCTTTCTTTCTTTTGCCCTTGCCCAGGTCCCTCGGCATAGGAATAATATTCCTTCTGCTGTTTTTCAGCATGCTGGAATCACTATCCAAACATTATCTCTCGCAAACGGCATTTGCGTTTTTTTATATAGGCTTCTAACGGTAGCCCTCCCGGTTGTGTGTTTGGGCTGTTCTAGGGAGTTGGATTTCTTGGAAGATGTTGGTTCACATATTTTATTTGGTCGATACCCTATATTTTTAACACCAGCTGAGAATATCGAGCGTTCTCCTATCTACCACCCGAATACACACCACATAGCAGAATCTTCCAGACTGCAAAAATTCTTGCAGAGTAAAGGCGATTGTCTCCGAAAGAATCCATGTTACACCCTTGGTTGAGAGTTAGACTTCTGAACTGCTTCTTGGTCGGAATGCACTCCTTAACCCCTCCACCAACGTCAAGATCCGGCAGTTCCTAGGAGTGTGTGTATTTTTTTGAAATATCTGTTGAGAGAATACATTTACGCACGACCATCCGACGAAGGAAACAGGACTCGGGCAATGGCTACCAATACCCGCTAAGCTGCAGTCAGACAAATTCCCCCTAACCTTTATCGCCCCCCCCTCCCCCCCAACCGGCAAACTACTACTAAGTATTACTTAGCGAAGGGGGGTCTCAGCTACATCATCATGTGGATTTCATCCATCCAGCAGCGAATTGTCTCGAACGTCGTATCAAAAATGAGGTCTATTTCCTCTAAGTGTTTGCCTACGATGAGAACAGCTATGTCGTCTGCGAAAGCCACGAGGTTAGTTTACCGCGGTAATTCCAGCTTCAGCAGCCACCATACATGATGTTCCATAAGAGTGGACGTAATACTCAGCGTAACACTCAGCGTTGGTACACGTCTCCAGTGGTTTTGCATTCCTTGAGGCACACTCGGTATTTGAGGATCTGAAATAGTTGTTGACCATTCTACGCAGGTATCTTGGTACATAGAAATTCCCAAGAGCCTACTTAATACAATCCGACCTGATCGAATTGAAGGCGTTCTTGATATCAAATTGTGCTGCTCGGCAGTACTTCTTGGTTCCATGGAGCCATCGCATCCCTGAAGTCGTTTCTCTTGGAGTATCCATGATAAGGTTGTTGGCATCTAATGTTAATCGATCGTCACGAAAGCCATATTGATTATCAGCTAACAATGGTTTAATTACTGTTTCTAGTCTGTGATGGAGGATACGCTTGTGTTCTTGCCAAGTGTATCAAGCATACAGCGAGGACGAGAAGATAACGAGTCGTCCAGTGGTTTCTTTTCTTTCGAAAGTAGTTGTCTCTGCTGCTTCCACATAGTCGGGAAGGTACACTCGCTTAGGCACTTGTTGTAAACTCCTAAGAACATCTCCGGTCTTGTGTGGATTATTGCGTTTTCAGGCGATGCTGGGTATTCCATCGCAAGTAGCCAACAACTCCTTCTCTGTTAATGGTGGTACCATTACCGTTCGTTGTTTTCCTACAAGGTGGTACAGTTCCGATTGTTTTGGAAACAGCATCTTGACGATTTCCTTCGTCAATATCGGCCACGTCGGTGAAGTTATTTGCTGACCTTTAATCCTAATCACTACCACTTTGTAAGGTCGGAAGGCGATTTCGGGGAAAAGATGGCGAAATTGCACCAAGAAGTACTGCCTTATAGTGACCGTGGACATTAAGAATGCCTTCAACTGAACCAGGTGGAACCATATCATAAAGGCTCTTCGGGAACTCAACGTACCAGGATACCTGCAGAATATGGCCTACAGCTATTTCAGGGGAAGGACCCTCAAGTATGATACGGAATGTCGCCTCGAAGACTACAAAATCACGGGAGGTGTGCCCCAAGATTCAGTGCTAGGTCTACTCCTGTGGAACATCATGTATAACGGGCTGCTGAAGTTGGAACTGCCACGAGACGCTAACCTCGTGGCTTTCGCTGACGACGTCGCCGTAGTCATTGTAGGCAAACAATTGAAAGAAATCAACCTGAGTTTTGATATGACTTTCGAGACGATTCGTTGCTGGATTGACTCAGTAGGCTTGAAGCTATCGGAGCATCCGACTGAAGCGGTTCGGATCGCGAACCAGAAAAAAGATCCAAACCATTACGCTGCAAGTACGGCCTTGTGAAATCATCTCCCAGCCATTCATCCGATACCTAGGAGTGATGATTGATACCGAACGAAACTTCGAGAAGCAAGCGGAGCACGTTAGTGCAAAGGCATCGACAGTCAGCTCCACCTTGGCACGCCTGATGCCAAACATCGGAGGTCCGAAACGACGAAGACAAGCGATGCTGGCATCAGTGGTTAAGTCAGTGCTTACATATGGTATTCCCATCTGGGCCGACGTACTCCAGCTGCAAAAAGCTCGCCGTAAAGTTGAATCTGTCTATTGGCTGAATGTTCTTAGAGTCGCGAGTGCATACCGAACAATATCTGAGGACGTATCTTGCGTCATGCGTCTTACGTCATGCGTCTTGCGTCTTGCGAAGACGAGCGATGCTGGCTTCAGTAGTTACGCCAGCGCTTACATGTGTATTCCCATCTGGGGTGACGTATTTCAGCTACAAGAAGCTCGCATCGCGAGTTGCATCTGTCTATCAGCTGAGTGTTCTCAGAGGCGGGAGTGTATACCGAACGGTATCTGAGGACGCATGCTCTGAGCCATTGAATTCAACGTAATTGGACTGCAAAGATAGGAAATTATTATCCTCACAGGTCGGCGTTATCTCGGGATTTGTGAGAACGCTTGCTGAACTGATTGTATTAAGTGTGCCATCTATTTTACTTTGCCATCGTAGATGGCTAATGAGATTACTGTGCGAGACTTTGACCAATTTGTTTTTCAACACTTTGCATGCTTTCCCCATCTACTTAATATTGGATCGACTATCCAGCTCTTCCGCAAATTTTGTGTATTTCTTCTGTGATTTTCTTCTTGTGTTAATTTACATGGTCTTTTGACTCGTGCCACCAATTTATTAAACTCAATACGGTCTTCAATTAAGTGAGTGTGTTCCCATTTCCTCTGAGTAACTCGTCTTATTCGTTTCATTTCATTGCATTCCTGTTCCAAGCAGCTGCAAGGGTTGGATAGATTTTTTTTTTATGTTTCCATGTGGTTTCTCTGAAGTATAAGCGGCTGCGGCATTTGTAGCTAACTTCAGTGAATTGGTCATATTGCTTTAAGGGTGTTGCTTTGATGAAATCAGGTAGTAATAGTTGATAATAGTCTTCTTCTAGCTGTAGTATAATCTGATCTCAATCAGTTTTCAAATTATATAAGTTAAATGTCTTCTTTGTGTAGAGATTTTTGTGGTGATTTTTAGTTATCTTAGCAAAAATATGAAAAGGATAGTGATCGGAGCCGTAGAATTTTACAAGCTTGTAAGTAATTCGATTCGCCAAATCCATACTAGATAAGACTAGATCAATATTAGACTTAGAATTGCTACTAAAGTCATAATGGGAGAGGGTATCAATGCTATGTATGAATAGCTCATTGCCGTCAATCGCTTGTAATAATCTTCTGCCGTTAGTTTTCGATTCATTATAGTTCCAAATAGTGTGGTGTGCATTAAAATTTACTAAGACGAGAGTATGCTCATGGTCTTTTATATTAGAAATTAACTGACTCCGGACTGTTTGAGATAAACATTCTCCTGGTGGTATATAATACAATAAGAGATGGATATTTGACTGAACATTAATTATCCGCTTGGAGGACAGTTCAGTATTCTCCTGTGCTATTAACGCTTTTGCATTTTCAAAAAAGCGATGTTGTTTCTTAAAGAAATCATTACACCTCCACCTGCTTGATCAATTGTGTGTTTTTTCTAAATGTCTTGAATCCTGGATAATTAATTAATTATTTACCACTAATAAAAATACGAATTTGCTAATAATAAATTGCATTTATGGGGTAAGTCGTGCTCAGAAGAGAGTCTCGATTCAAGGAGCACGAGAATATTTAGTAAGACTGCGAGGCATTTAGTAAAACTGCGGTAATTCTTCTTTGACTTGACTCAAGATCATATTCAATTACCTTTTAGGTTTTGTCAACATGAACTATTATTTTTTTTTATCGAGATCATACGCTCTCCGGTTCCAAAAGTGGGCAAATATCGATATCTGGAATCTAAGAGGGAGGAAAGTCTCGTTAAATTTTGTATGTATTTCGTTGCAATGTTGCTTATGTCTTTTTCTCCATTTTTATCGTCAAGGAATTCCGAGAATTGGTCAAAATTGATAGGAAAAACGTCAAGATTGTTCTAAAAAATCTTTCCCGTGTGAATCCATTTGTCATCCTCTTTTTCCAGTAAATCTTTGCTCGCTAACTTCATTTTCTTGACTGTATGTTTATACTTTTTCCTGTCTCGTCATCGATGGTCGAATCCTCACTTAGCATTGAACCACAATCGGATAAGGAATCCTCAATTGTTGTATTTCCCTTACCATGAATGTCGTTAGTTATTTTTTTCTATGAACTAATGAAAGATGGTGGCGGCCGTTTGAGTTTCTGAGGTTGACTATTTGGCATCAGAAAGTGTGTATTGTCTCGTTGAACACAAGTGGAAATTACAGGAAGGGAAGGGATATTGCTGGATAAATTATTTGTATTTGTATGAGCTGCTGGAAAGAAACACTTAGTTGGCGAGGGAAGTGAGGAGAAGTGTTTTTCTGTAGATTGAATGTCCTGTTGGGAAGTATTGTTGTTGTTCTGGCTATCGATGAGGGCTTGATTTGTGTTATTGGTACTATTCTTAGCTAGTTGCCCCTCTTGTTTACTGGAAAAACGCCCAGTAGAATCAAAACTACTCAAATAGAATAAATACCCATATTTCTTTTCCTTAGATGACCGTGGAAATCCGGTTTGGGATTTTTTACATATCGTCAAGAGAAACAAAAGTTTGCCTATGCATAGAAGGAATATGACCCAGCTCTGTGGAAGCAAGTCCTCCCCAAGCTGTAGTGCTGGGGTCTGTAACTTAACTCCATACTTGAGCAGTTCGGCTTCAAGGAATCCATCTTCAACTTGGGGAAAAATAGAAGTGAATGTAATCTTCTTGTTCCGAGCAATGTATGATTGGGCGTAGACATGGATATTGGAGACAATGATGGGTTTATTTAAGTTTATAAGTTCATCAACAGTTTTTGTTGCTGTCTAAGCAGGCAATCAGGCAGTTATTAATACTGCCTTAAGTACATCAAGAACATATTCCTCATAAGTTACATCTATCGTTTTGGCGGTAAGAATTGCTTTGTCATTGCTCGGTTTTGTTTTAGTTGCTTCTGTGTAACTCGTACTGGTTCCTTGGCTAACTGGGGCTAATGAACTTATATGGGCTATTTCTCAAGACATTTTTTGAAGTACAACTTCTTTAGTGGGAGGTGAAGTGAAAAATCTTTGTGAAATAGTGACACATTTGGGATATAACGGAAGTAACGCATGCAGTGTCTGTCTCTGTCTCTCTTACTTTATGCAGACACGGAGTTATCGAATTTTGATGCCAACGCGTTGTCGTTTCTCTCCACCAACTGCACTATAAGAGTGAATTACGAAGTGTGCGATGCAATATTAACAGGTTACATTTTTTTGTGGTCGATAAACATAGAAATTGGAGTGACAACTTTCCGTGAAATTTTGAAGTTGAAACTATTGCACGAGGGATCAATTGAAAAATCGACACGGATAAACTGATTTTGCCCGAGTCACGCTACAGAAGTGAAACTTCTCCCGACTCGCACAGAGCAATGTTCTCGTGAAACACGAACTTTTGAAACCTAATTTACGCTTTGAAATCCGCTTCAAGAGAAGCGTAAATTACGGGATCGCTCACGTACTTTCCGCGAAAAATAACGTAAATTACGCGGTTTGTCCCGTATTTTTCATTTTTCGGTAGATATCTAATATGAGTCCATCTGGACCTTGAAATTGAACCTTGTTCAGATCTCACATCTCCGTGGCTCCAATGTTCATTCTAAACCTCAATTTATGGACAATAACCATGTTGAATGTCGCAAATTCGAAAAATACATACCTCACCAATCTTTCCGTGCCATGGGACCAACGGTGTGGACGTGGTGGTGTCTGGTTCCAAAGACAACACGTGTTACACAGATGCAGACAAGAAACAACACGAAGATGATGTCAAAATTAAGTGAGAATGGTCTCTCGAAGAGCCGATCCACACATCCACCGCCGACACTTCCGTACGCAAAAAAATTAGGAAAAATTATTTTTGGACAATTAAATCTTCACGTGTAGGTCCGACTGTCAAAAAAACGTTGGGGCGTGGAAACCTACATGTTTTCACCAAGTTTAATTAAATTTAGTCAGGTGGACCCACACCAGATATTTACCCATTTTTCCAAACTGAAAATTTATGATATTTCAAGCTCGCATTCTTCTAGATTGAGATCTCGTAAATGACGATTTTGACATTGCTACTACTCTCAGCCCGTGTCGAAAAATGCCAGTTCATTGACTAGTAATGAGATCTCCAAAAGAGGTTTTGAGCAAAAATATTCCATCTCTCTTAGATTTCGAGAGAGTATCGGAAAACTTAGACATGTGATTCATTTTTTTTATTGATAAAATTTTAATTCTTGTAATTTACGGCAACATACATCGTATTTTATGATTTTTTCATATGTAAATTATATAAATAATCTCAAAAATTACGAAATTGGAAAAAAGTAAAATAACTGAAAAATTTCGTAGTTTACGTTATTTTTCCCGTAAACTATGCCATCAATCACGTAAGCGATTATGTATTAAGATTTCAAAAACGGCAAAAATTTCCAAATCTCGTCTTTCACAAGATCAGTTCTCTGTGTAAATCGAGAGACGCCAAGTACGTTGGTCCCGACGCTTTTTGGAACATTTTTTTTTATTTTCGACCAAATATCGAGCGATTTCAGCATAAGCGTTGTATTCAGAGTGGTAGCTTCATAACTAAGGCAGTGTATTTATGCAAGCTTGCCGTTCCTTTTTTATTTTTAGCATTTTTCCAAACCAGTGAAGTTAACGAAATTACGCAAAACACAATCCATTGAAACGCGGACGTGGCCATTTTTTTCAAAATTTTCTTTTGATTTTTATGGGATTCATCATACAATCCATTACGTCGTTTTAATCTAGAAAAATGTTCAATACAGATAGTTTGAAATGAATATGATATACGAAGAAAGAAATATTTATTTCTCATATTCAAACACAAAATGTTTTTATTTTCATTTATCGATGATGTCGAACCAATCCAAAAAGAATATCGATATATCCACTCTACTAAATTAGCATGGAGACAATAAATGCGGGAAACATTTGGACGAACGATATCCTGTCACCCGAGGTAACCCCGACGACGGAAGTCGTTCACGGTTGGTACATAGTATACGGGAAAGGCGACCAGTCGAAGCGAGGAATAAATGCATCGTGAAACAATGAACAAACCAAAACGATCAGACCCATCGCCCGCACAAACACCACATCCCACCGGGTTTCGAGGTGACGATTTGAGTTCACGGCTACCGGACAGGGGTCGAAAATGTCATGATTTCCGATTTCTATTCATTCTGTATCAAGGTCGACCCCTCTACCTGAAAACGAATTAAACACCATTAAAGTTTCGTGAAATAGATGAATCCGGCATATATGTTCAGCGGGTTTGATTTTCCTTAACATGTAAGGAGAGGAAAGTGGCTTATTCCATTCCACGAATTTTTACTATTTTAAAAAAACCCCGAGGTGTGTGACACGTAACATAGCGTATATTCCTCTCTATATTTACAAGAAAAGCAAACAAGCTTAAAAAATATAAAGAATCAACCGTTTTTTCTTCTCAGATTGGCATTCATCATTCACTATCATCAGACTCATCAAACCTAGTTTCGTTCATATCCTTTTTTCGCGAATGGTGTAAATTTAATCCCCAGTTTTTGACGTAAAATTCTTAAAAGTTTAAGAAGATTCTCCCAATATGCTCGAACTTTATAGAAATTTTTTTTTTTTTCATATTTAAGTAGAATTGAAGATGATTAAAAATTATATTTTGCCATTTTATTCTGTCAGCTGTGAATAGTCATGATTTCACGATTTCATGTAATCCGTCATATGGAGGAATTGAAGTAGTGCTGCGGTTCATTCTTCGCTCCTTCTTTTAAAACAGCCGCGCCATACCAGCTTAAATATATGGCAAGTGGACATAGGGTAGAGCGATTCCTATATGCGCGCCCGCCTCCAGCGTGATGTTCCGCTACTGCTAAAATTGCTATATTTTTCGTTTACAGTATATGTTCCTCCTCAGGGGAAAACTCAATTCAATCTTTGAGACGCTGATGAATAAAAAATGGTAATAATCATTTTCCTGACGTTTCTTTGAATCGCTGTCTGATAAGGCAGCTAAGACCAGAGTTGGTAATAGGCACTGGTTCATAATTCAGATCCGGTATAGGTTTAGTCGATCGAGACTAATTGGGATAGGATGGAAAGTCTTTTAGTGATACGGTATTCGAGGATGCTATTCAAGCACTGACTAGGTTCTAATCCAGAAATTTCGATCAAAGAATTTTTATGAATATTGGGCCTAAATCAAATTTGGATACTCTGACTCAGAATAATACTTGAAAATTCAATAAGACTTAAAACAAAAATATAACATATAATGTAGTGATACATTCATAGTTGCATTTATAGATCTGTAGTAGTTGAAGGGCAGTTTTGACCATGAACAGATAATTTCTGCTAGAAAATAATAATGGAATAATAATTAGGAAATCATGAAATGTCCATAATTATCAATTTTACACGCGACAATGGGCGCAAGAGTTTTGCACATATTCAGTTCCATACATGAGTGGCACATTCAAAAAGTGCACACGCTTGATCAGTCCTTTAGTAAAATTAAAAATACAAAAAAAATACACTACAATTTATAGAAAGTAAAATTTTGCAAATGTATTAAGTGTTTTCCAAATTAATCCCTTGCGGAATAATCACCGTTAACTCATGCTTTAAACCTACTCAAGAACTCAAAACTACTTTCCCGCAATCGTATCGAAATGTACTATTGAAAATCTGCTGAATCATTTTATGAAAGAGGCAACATGGTTGCACACTTAATGAGCGTTTTAATTATCCTCTGTCAAGTAAAAGTGTAGAAGTAGAAGCATGTAAAAAGGGGAAGGATGTGTGTGTAAAGTTTTAAGCTTTTTTTGTAGGAATGTGCAATATTTACTATGACGATTAAGCATGTGCGTTTTCTAGATGTCTAAATCTGTCGTATGAGTAACTGGAGTTGGATACCATTTTTGTACGCCTTGCTGTCTTTAAAGTATTCTGCTCGTCTGGAGAAAAAATGCTGACTCAAATCGCAAGGTATTACCTGACTACGGAGATCTCAGCTGTTTATCTTTCCATCTTGGTTTCATCTAGTATACGTTCTCCGGTCTCGCTTACATGATAGATGTTGGCAGAAGGTTCCAGAAGATTCCTCATTCCTTTATTCTGCACCTCGTGGCTTATATTCCTCGTTCTAAAACTCCTTGATCACTCCTGTCTCAGACTACCTTTGAGTCCTCAGAAACAATCGTGTATGCATTTGCAACTCTGAGCGCGCTCGGCCATTAGACTGGTGTGAACTTACATCATACTACTTGTAACTAGAGTAACTCAGCCCAAATAAAAATGTCATATGTAAACGCCAATGTGAACCCCGATGGCACTAGCGCTCGTCTTCTTTGCTCAGGACCTGATATGATGATAACACTTTAGTTGGCGTAGTTCCACGCCAGTCAAATTGCTTCACCAAACGGAAGGTCATATGTACACACCTGTCACATAATCCCATATTAAGAAACGAATGTATAATCCTGATAAGCAGTTCCTCAAGATTTCTTGATTGAACGTAAACCTTATACCTATCCGGTGCCGGAGACGGGCCGTATCAGGTCTTGATAAGTTTGAGCTACGGCAGGCCTCGGCAAGGAAACTATATACACACCTGATGTTAGATTTTTATATACCAAGTGATGCATATATGGTCATGATGAAAACCCCTTCACGACACTATCTTTCCCTGGCTCCGATAAATAAAAGCCGCTACAAGCCTGTTCAAGATTACCGAACTTATTTCGGAGCCAGCACTTATATAAGACCAATATGACGCTATCAAATTTCTAGTCGGGTACAGACTGTGTTTGTGATTGTGAAAACTACATGTATTTTTCGTCAGCTTTAGGTGAGACCGGTTTTTTAAAAATAAAAGCAATTCTAATTTATGTTCTTTTTTTCAAGTTTTTATATATTTTACCTAGATAACCTCATCGGGTACACGCAACTGCCCGATCAGTTAGAACTGATCAAGTTAACCCTAATGATCCCCCAACCGAACTATTTACAGCGGAAGAGTAACTGCATAGGGTACATGGAATGGCTTCATCGGGTTCAACTGGTCAGGTTGAGCCTACTGGTGTTCCAAACAGAGTATTTGCAGCACGAAGGGGATTACGTGTGGGCAGCACTCTACAGATTTCACATAAGGACATCATCAGGTTCAACTAATCAGGGCGGTCCTATTGATGCTCCAACCTGATTGTCCAGAGCACATGGGGAGCCCCGTAGGGCACACGCAAGGGCTTGGTCAGTTTCGCCCCAGTTTGGCCAGTTCAGGCGCCCATGTACCGCCAGGTAGACTCGGTCAGATTTCTAATCGGTATGGTAATTGATCATTTTTAGTATATTACGTTGTAAGGGCGGGAACTCAGCCCTGAGTTACCGACCGAGCGACGTATGGTGTTTTTCTTTGCATGTGCGTGTAATCACAGCGTTAGCGCTCAACCGGGTGAAGTGTAATCGGAGGGATTACATGCGGCGCGCAACGCAGCAAGTAATCGCTGTGATTACATTTCATTCGGTTGAGCGCTAACGCTGTGATTACACGCACATGCAATGAAATAATTGTATACATTCTTTCAACAATTTCAATTATATTGTGAAAAAAACAAAAGTAAAAAGTGGTTTTTTGACTCGTGGGATTATATCATTCGCCTTCAGTTCGTCATATAAACCTCCCACTCGCCAAAAACCATTTTTTTTACTTGTTACGACATATACTATTCCTATAAAATATGCAATAAAAATCGAGAAAGCAGAAACAATTTTAGGAGAAAAAAATTTCGTTCTTTTGTTTTCCCTCCAAATTGGTTCCCTAACAAAGCTCAATGTGGCATTTATCCAATAATATGTTTGTCATGACACATATTGTAACATATTCATCCCTTTCCTTCCTCCCAACCAACTTCATGTGCGATCGTCTCTTTCCTTTCAGTCTTTTATCTTCGTCTGCAGTCCGCAGACGTGTCATCTTTTTTTTGTATATCTATTTGGCCCCAAAATCGTTAATAAATATTGATTTATTAAATCATGAAATCTCGTTGCATAACTATGCATAGAATCATAAGAAAAATGTATTTTCAGAATTACAATCTGAAGTACTAATTAAGGATACATAATGATAAGAAATAATGAATTGATCAAAATCACATACCTATTGAGATGTACCATTTTTAGCTCAGTACCTATATAACTACATTTGTTTGCCGATTCCCAACAGCTAGCTACATAGAAGTAACGTGTCAGCCATAGAGGCTACCATCATCGTCTCTCCACTTCTGCGTCGACTGCCTAAGTAGTTCATACTATTGTGCGAACACG
Source organism: Psyttalia lounsburyi (assembly GCA_030522865.1). NCBI lineage: Eukaryota > Metazoa > Arthropoda > Insecta > Hymenoptera > Braconidae > Psyttalia > Psyttalia lounsburyi. The sequence continues at coordinate 375 of JAPYZN010001632.1, read as the reverse complement.
TACGAACAATTATTGTTATTTATTATAAATTTCAAACCAGCAAACGGAAGGCTTTTCTTTCTCCACTAGGCTGGCAACTTTTTTTCCCAAGAATATCCTCTGTATCTCAGGCGTTCAATACCCAGAACACAATTTTTGCCAATGCTAGTTAAAACATAACAGGACAGCAAATCATCAACAAATTGTCGATATAATGTTTTCTTAGTAATAGCGCATGGACAACCATTAATTGATGATACAATGGACAACCGATACATGGACAACCGTTAATTGATGATATATTGTAACATGTTATTTTGGTTTATGGAGACCGTTCGGTGGTTTCCATGGATATCCAGGCGAGAAGTCAACCTGCGAGCGAGAATCATATTTTTG
>JAPYZN010001631.1:0-15378 GCA_030522865.1 Psyttalia lounsburyi | reverse complement strand
GAGCCTAACAATTTGTATTTTCCACAATAATAATTTCACCCCACAAAATAATAGGATTGAAATTTTTACTCTGATGGTAAGTAACATGGCCACTTAAGGAGTCAATAAATTTTCCTGACCAGTTGGATAATTTTTATCGCACCCCTGGATAACTTTTAGTTAGCCGTCGCCAAATTTTACTGAAGCGGTAATTTTCGTTGAGTGGCCAAAATACTAGATCATTATATGACGGAACGGTATTTTTTATAAAATTTTCTCTGAGTGTCATTTAGAACGTATCCATTTGCACATGATTTTCAGTATTATTTATTGTCCTGAAGTTGATACTATGAAATATCAATGAGAATAGATACACATGATATCCGGCTCCTAACACGTTCAAATGAAAATAGTCCTGCAGAAAGTGGAGGTCAACCGTCAACAGCCGTCAACAGCCGAGTACATGAAGGTCAATCGTATTGTCCTGTTCGCCCGACATCCGCCTATAATAATTCTCAGAGCCGAAGGAAACTGAATAAACGATTTATTCATCACTAATTGAATCAATGCACCCGACTGGGCCGCGTGTCAATGGAAATTAGAGTATATCCATCAACAGTGCCTGGAAAAATCGAATCATCCGAGGACCTCCGAAGGACCTGCTTCGCCTCTGGACACGATTGAGAGCGTCTAAACTTATCCTCAAGGTTGCTCGATTTTTCACGGCTGCCAATAATTTAAAAAAAAAATCAATAATTCTAAATCATTCCGAAGTGAGCTCTCCAGTACAACCGGATATAAATCTATAAACCTATGTGTCGATTAAAATCGATTCTTTCACCCGCGAATTTTCGCCCCAATTTAACTCAGCGGTAAACCGAACACAATCCCAACATCCGTATTTAACAAAAAATAATAATAAACATGTTTGATTTAATTATATTCAAAGATTAATAAATGAGTCTCACCTCGATCGAGTGAGCTTCCTGGAGCCTTCACGTACAGCCGTTACACTCACACGCAATGAATTCCAAGTAATAGAGAAGAACGTAAAAAACTGATCATCCAATGAACCATTAGAACTGTTTCGACCTATGATAAATATAAAAAATATTTAATACGTAAATGTTTACACTTTTAGGACAAATTGTCTTAATTTCAGATACAATTGTTGGAAATTTTTATCGCATTTAATTTTCTACTCGAATTTCAAGGAATTTTGTGATTGAAAATTTACTATTTCATCGAAAAATTCGCGAGTACTAGCAGTTTCCGATTCATCGGCCCCTAAAAATTTACAGAAATTCAGAAAATTCAGTGGAAGATATTCTCGATGTTTTAGGACAATGACACGGTATTTCAGGGAAGGAAATTCATGCGCGGAGAGAAAAATTCAGTAAAAATTACCGTTCTGTTATATAATATTCATAAAACTGCCATACCGCGTCAGTAACATTTGTTAACGCCATAAAACATTAAATTATTATCTAATTAAATAATTAAAAAAATTAATAGAATTATATTTTTTTACAAAAACTACTTTTTTTAGATATTTTCTATCAAATTTCCTTGGCTCAAATATTCTCAATTTTTTAATAGGAAAAAATAAACCAAAAAAATCCGTAATTTTAGTAGAAGAAAATCTATAGGGCATTTCATAAACTCCTTAAAATCCCGAATAACGACTAAAAACAGTTTATTTTAATTCTTCAGAGAATAAAACAGTCCCAAGAACACTACATTCCTTAACAGTCGAAATAATTATCGAATATTCCACGAACACGAAATGTTTATTTTCGAATAAGCGATAAACATCTTTAATTACATAAATATTTATGCACAGAAAATACTTGCAAGCAATAATTACGGATATTTATTGGTAATAAGCCGGTGGAAGGCGAAGGTTGCAGTCTCAATGTTACATCGACTAATGGTTCTGCTGCTATGACCTTTTTTTTGTAATTTTTTTCATTGAAAATTTGTTTCCACTGCCAAGGCTTCTACCAATGTGTCATCAGAAGACAGAATAATTCGGATGTTTCCATTCCATAAGATGGTTCGGGGTGACTGTACTGGTGTTTATTTTTCGGGAGGAAAATCGATCGAAGGAATCGTCACTGTGAGAGGCGAGTCGAAGGGCCAGTTGTAAATTGTAAAGCGAACGTCACTGGTTGATTACTCTTAAAGACTCTAGGATGGATATTAGTTTTCATGGTAACAATGTCAACTGTTTGTGAAGATTGAATATTTTTTCTTTGGTTGAGACATGAGGTCTAATAGTAGTAGAGGTGTTTAACTGTGTAGCGAAAATAACTGGTGGAAAAATGGCGGTTATTCTGGGTACTGCGGTGGCAATCACAACTTTTTCAGCGTGCATTGCTCCGTTGCTACATAACCCGGATGATGACGATGGTGAGTCGGTAATTGCCAAGGGGACAATCATGAAATTTGATAGACAGATAGAAGGAGAGGTCTAGTAGAAAGAAATCTGTGCTGGTTCTTGAAAATCTTGGAAGCCATGAAATCTTGAAAAATTGAAAAACGGAGAAAAACATTTAATAAAAATTATGGAGCAATTCACGTAATCTGCTGACATGGATCGTTTTCGGCGAATTTCTATAGGAATTCGCAGAGAATTAATCTGTCATGTTCTGTAACTTTTCGGGTCTGTCACCAAAAAAATACAAAATAGTCACGTAATTTTTCTGGAAGGTGGAAAATTTAACAGAAATTTCAAGGATCATTACACCCTAGAGTATAAAAGTTCTTAAATGTTTAAGAATTTTATGGAACGTTCCAGAAAAATTGAAGAACCTGTTGTTAAAGGTTCCTTCCACTGGGACCCACGGCTAGTCATGAAGCCTCGGACGGATGATAATAATTTTTACAAACAAATCGTAGAATTGACGTGACGATTGACACTTTTTATAGAATTTTACTTCGCTTCCAGATTACGTTTTGAAACGGAATTCTTAGGGCTTTTTGCTGGTAAATTTTATTGACTATTTCTCTACGTGCGCAAATTTGAAAAACTTCAACAAAAATTATAATCATCTCTAGATAATTTTTGGTATGCAATAAACAAATTTTAATAATATAATTACCAGCTGGAACAATAAGACTCGAACATTCTCCGTTATTTTTAGAATATTAATCTATCAATCTGATTTAACAAAATTTTTCTTTCAAATAACTCTTTTAAATAACTTGTAGACAAATGAATTTCCTTCTCAAAACTTTTTTTAAATTATCGAAAATATTACGAAATGTCAATAAATAAATAAAAATGTACTCTATTTTCATGCGCTCCCAACATATCAGAACATATGTTCATATGATTTATATGTTCTATTGAATGATCCTCTGTTTAACAATCATTGATTGTTCCCCTTCACGAATCACATTTGTACATAATATCAAAACTGAAAAACGTTCATCTCTAATTTATCCCACAGACAATGACTTCGAAGAATCGAAAAAAACTCTTGACCGTACTGGAATCATCCACAAGCCCCAATCATCCCTGCTGACGATTTTCCTAAATGGGCTTAGGAAAATAGGTGTCATCTCCCCACCAACAGAATCCGAAAAGTCTCCCATGAGCGGTTCTCAGAGAAACCGAGCTAAAAGCTTCCCACCAGTAGTACCAGTCGTCGTAGCCTCAAGAACTCCGCGGGATTCCCCAGAGAATGTGCACGAAACAGTGCCCGATTCTCTGGTTCGTCCTAGGGAGGGTTCGGAAAAACGGAACGTCATGCAGTGCGTCAACGTCAACCTAATCCTATCGAGGACGACCCAATCTACGCAGACGGAAGACAATTACTTAAGTGCAATGGAAAATTTCGAAAGTTTTCAAAGCGAGTCCAGATCATCAGAAGTGACTACTCAAGAGGAACCGTTGAAAATTGTGTACAGATCAAGGGGTTCAAGGGTAAAATCGAGTGCAGGTACTCACCACAAATCATCGATGACTAGGAAGAGATCAAGGTTTCCACCTTCAAAAGGTCCCCGTTTTCATACTCAAACTAATCCATCGACGACTGAGGACAGATCAACACTTCCAGTTTCGAGGTTATCAACCCAAACAGGTTCAGTAATGACTGATCGCAGATTGCTTCCTGATCTCAGATTAGCAGATCAAGCAGACTCTCTAAAACCCTACGAACCGGTATCATCTCAAGTAGTTCCAAATCCCTCATCATCATCTTCATCTGCAGGCACTCAATCTAAGGATAACAACCTTCACATGACGTATAAAATCCTAGTCCCGCGAATGCTGAAGCCTCCGCGAGCTCATCCACCAGGAACATTCATAACTGGAGCTCTAGTTCATCGAGATGCTTCCTTGCGAATGGTTGGCCAAATTCCGAACAGGTCGTGTATTAACGAAACACCGACAGGGAGATTTGGCGCCCTGTCATCTCACCATAATTACTTGCCTGCAAGCTTCTCGTCTTCAAGTCTGGAACCGCCATCAGCGACGGTGTACCGACACCTGCCAGCATTGAATCCTTCGAGGAATCAAAGGCGTAGACAGCCTGAGAAGACAATCTCAAACTCGTCAGCCTCACTAACTCACACGGTCAAGACTTCCTCACAATCTTTGCAGACTCCCGAATCAAGAAGTAGTGCTAATGATTTAAGGGAAGTTCCAGCCATGCTGAGAGTGCAGACCACTCATCCATCTGGTTACACGGCTAGTATCAGAAGTGGGTATTCGGCTGAGGTATCAAGCTCCAGTTGTGTGACTCAAGATTTGGAGAATGAGGGGTTGATGGAACGTTATTCAACCTCAAGGAGATCAAGGAGTAGTGGAAATGAGACTTATCGATCTGATCGCTTGAGTCGTAGTAGATTCCCATTTTTAGCCGAGGCTTCAAGGTCCAATTGTGTAATGTATGATTTGGAGAATGAGAGATCTACAGACTCTTATTCCACCGAAGACATGATGTCCTCGACTAGAGTGCCCAATACTTCACTGCCCAGTATCACTGAAGAAATACCGAATGATTCGCGGATAGTTCCTGATGATATGCCTTACGGAAGTCATGACGCTCACAAGGAGGATGTTAACAGCAGATGGGATAGAGATATAAAGCATGTCATCAACAACCAGCGTGCCTACCTGCGGAGGAGTGAGCATCCTCTGCTATTGAATGATCATGAGAATGATGACATCAGAAGTAGGGAACTCCCAAGCCAACCACCAGTCATTCCATTCTGCCATAATCAATCAGATTCGAGGACTAACATCTCGGATACTGGCACTGATTATTCACATCTTCATAAGGAGAGGAAGGGAATTGCTGAGAGAGTGCGGGAGTTCTTCCGCAGTCATGGAAGAAGGAAATATCGAAGAACTTCTCCTGCGTATCATACGACATTCGAAAGAACTCTCGATTGGAAGATGAATAGACCCCAGCAATGCAGTACCTTATAGCAGAGGATTGGAAGATGGGAAGACTTTCTGATTTTAATGTTTGAACTACGATTGCCGTGTCCACCGAACTGTTATTATTTATTTTTTATCTCTAATTTTTTAATTGTAGTCCATTGATCCTTCTATTTATTATTAGTTGCCTTAGGAAGTGTTTATTCGTCCAAATATTCACTTCTTGGAGGTTTGTTAGCCGTTCGAGAATATGAGATATTATTGTTAACAAAATGTATCATGTGAAATGTTAGAGTACTATTGAATTGTCATTTTTTGGTACTTCGGGCAATATTGGTAAAGATAAAGATAAATTATTGGTAAATGAATTTGTTGTCAAGTTATTATGAGTAGTTTTAGTTTTTAGGTAGTTTTATGAGACGATGAAAAAAATTTATTACATGTTTCAACCGACGACGGTGGCCGAATTTTTAAGGCGCACAGCCGGATGGCGGAGCCCGTATGGAGCGAGTTCGAGTCCGGCTTGGGGCATGGGATTTTTAATCTTTGGGAAACCGTCGAAGGTTAAAACCCAAATAGGGTATGCTTGGAAATAAATAAACAAAATTTCATCTGAAAAAAGTTTGGAATTGATGAAATTCTGAACATTTGGAAAATGATAGGTGAAACCAGTAAAATTAAAATCGGAGATTTTTAGCAACAAAAATCATAAATTCTATCAAATTTGGAAAAATGTGAAAATTTTTTTAAAACGTGTTTGAATAGGTGTTCAAAAATATGATTTTTTTATTTTAATGTTTTAGGGATTGAATCCTTGGAACATTACCTGAAATATTATGGTTTGGTTCTGATTTTTTTTCAATTGATTAAAATTTCTTCTGTCATTCTGATTGCAGCGGAATTATTTCTGCAAATAAGCACTTCTTCGGGAATTATCTTTTGTTCGAGGATATGAGGGTTCTATTAAATCATAATTTGTTGACTCTTTGCAGAATAATCATTGATAAAGATAAAATTGATTACAAATTCTTTGTGCAGTTATTGGTTACAGTGATAGAATGAGGTTTATGAATATGGGAATCGGCCTTCGGGCGATGAAAAATATTAATAATTAAATATTACCTTACTTGAGTTATCAAGGCCTTTCCCTCCTTCCCATTATGTTGACATGATTCGAATTAAGAATAGTGGGAACAAGGTTAGTTAATACTTCCTAATATTTGTTCCGGATTTCTATCAAAAATTGAAAAGTACTCACATGCAAGAACATGCAGAAGATCTCGTGCGTAGTAATTCTTTAAAAAATTGTGATTCAAAGAAAACATTGGAATTTTGAGTCAATTATGCAATGAAACTGCACGAATTTGATAAAAAAACAAGTAAATTTATATTTATTCTTTTGAAATTGACTAAAAATGAATTCAATTGTGCGTAAAATTTCCAGTTGAAACTAATCCAATGCCACTGTTTAGCAAATCACTAAAGAACTGGCCTTGAAACTATAATTTTCTCTATTGAAAGCAATCTCAAATAACAACGACTCGATATTGATTCAAAAAGGCCATTGATCCAAAAAGAATTTCATCATCTTCATTATAATTTCACCTTGAGAGAGACCCTGCAGTCTCTATAAGTCAAAATCTCTGTAACAAAAAAATAAAACACCGAGAAAAATATCGTGTGTATGAAGAGGAAGTGATCGCTCTACCATTGATAGATGTCACAATAGCCTGAATCACTGCCAGTTATACTTCGACATTCTATCAACTGGTGATAATGCCCAAGTGGTCGACTTTCATCCGCAATCCGATGCCCTGCACTGAAAAGATGCCCCGGTCAATACCCGCATGAGGGTTTTCCCCGTTCATACACCTCCACGTGGACTTCCCCGGGTAAGAACATGCTGGTCATTGCCTCTCTCATTAGATTCATCTCTCGACTCCACAGCCCAAATCATCCCATAAATCGCTGATTATCATCCCGAATCGAATATTCCTGACGTAAAAGACGTAAATATTTCTCCGTAAACATCAGAGAAATGATGACGCATTCTGAGGTAGGTCGTTGTGTGATACCGGTTGATCCTGTATTTTATCGATTATATTCATCTATATATGGCGACCCGAGTTATTTCTCACGTAAAAATTCCCGCGACATGATTTCCACACAAAATTTCCTTCCACACGGAAAAAAATAGAATTAGTATATCTCCGGCCTGACGTTATGGGGTTTTTTCCTCGCCTGGAGTTTGATGAGCCGTAGTCGAGGTGGCCAATCACGCTAGTCAAAAAACCCCATAACAATAGCCCAGGAACAATATTTTTCCGCAGTGATTTTCATTCTTTTGAGTCGGACAAGTACGGAAAAATATCGTTGCGGGGCTTTTTGATTTTCGCGGGTGACCGCCTCGCCTACGGCTCGGCTCACCAAATTCCACGCGAGTAAAAAACTCCATAACGAGAGGCCGAAAATAAATGACTAAATGACGGCAGTGAAATATGATGGAGTCCATATGAAAAGCACTGTATAACCGAGTAAAAACTCCATCTCATCACGCCGGCCAGCCGGCCGCATATCAACGAGGTAGGGGACTTCAACAAAACGAAACACTCGACGATCGAAATGTTCATAGCAGTTTTTACTTGTCGACATAGTAATTTTTGTTCTGTCAGGACGTAGAATGCCTGGGACACAATAGTAAATTCAAAATCATCAAAGAAAATTACGATGCGGCATAGTAAAAATTCATTTAACTTCAGTAATTTATCGTCTATTGAGTCGTGAAAAGACAAGTTGAAAGAATGTAGTTAAAACTTGAATATTTTATACTGTTTCAACAATTGAAAAAATCGAATAGTAATAATTTTTTCGGTATATATGGTTATCGATTACTACGTAATCATAGTAATTTTTCCGGTTATATTCTTTGCATGCAATAATATTTCCCTCAATAGATTCCTCTGCGACAAAATTGCCATGACGAAAATTCTTGAAAGAAAAATTCCTCGGCAAAAGATCATATTCAGCACCTTCTCACAATCACGTTCCCCCGACCAGCCCAGCTCTTTAAAAATTACCGCTTATCCTCTCTATATAACGGGATATAGTACAATGATATGCAGAGCAATCTTAAAACCTCTTTTTTGTGTTCTAAAAATACTCGAATAATTCTTGCTTCTCGGTAAAATCATAAAACACAAGTGCATCTCCTCCCCTGACTCATTAATTCAATTAGAAGGGTGATTACAGCGCGAGCATGAGCCATTAATACTCAATAATCCTCCTCGACAACTCCCGGGGTGAGTATAAATCATTATGCACGTTTATCGTAAAAACCATTAGGTATCGTGAAAACTAAATCATCGTAACACATTGAAATTTTATCTCACCAGACATACGAGAAATCACGCTAAATGGACAACAAGATTTATTGAATTATTTCATCTGTCACATTGTTATCTTGATGCTATCGATTATATAATATTTTATCGACTATTATGAGCCTTTTTACCGCACACCTTGTTCCGAGGAAAATGATAAAATTGCCTCTATTAGCCTCTTAATTACCTCTTTATCAATTGTTACAACAATTAAAAAATTTATCCGGCATATCACAAAAAAAAATACTGAAAAAAATCTCGTTCTCCGTCTTCATTGCAACACACCGTCCACTGGCACGAGGGGGCTACAATCATTATATCCAATAAGCTTATGAATAACCACTTGTTCTGCATTTTTATCATCCTCTGGTTATGTCACACAAAGGCAGGACCAAAGTTTCATTAAAAATCTAATGGATTCAAATGCAAAATGAGTAGAGGTGGGACTGCATAAGATTGGTGTCCATCCAGCTTCCAGTGATGGGGGAGGGAAATAACAGAACACATCGCACATTCAAAATTACAAACGGCATCATTATAACTCGACCCGAGTAATTTTATGCCTGTTAATTACACAGAAAACAACTGCAAAAAAGAACACCAGTGCTGATGAATTAACAACGTCTATGATTTCATATGATTCCTGTCATAGATCTATGCTATTTCATTTGGTTGGATTGGCCACTACGTGAAACTACTCCTGAAATTTCAGAAAAAAAAATTATTAATTTTTAACAACCAAATTTACATGAATTTTTTATGTCTTCAGTAGCAATCAATATTACAAATATTCAATCAACAGCACAGCTAACAGAACAAATTAAATTCTGACGAGAAATATATTATCAATAAAACCCGGAAAAAAAGAGAACTCGTGCATTGAGTGTCGCGTATTATTGGATTCCTGAAATTATGAATAATAGGTAATTCATGCAAATGATTTATTTATTGAACGCCGTATATGTATAGGGTTGCCGGACTTATTTCCCCTCTTAAAATTCTCACAAAATAGATGGAAAAAAGGAATATATTATTATTATTTACTTAAAGAAAGTCCATGGTTCATTATTCACAATTTATTACAATACGAATGTTAAATACATAAGAAATCAACCACTGCAACCATATTTTTAACACAAACTATTACATTGCACATTCTTTTTACAGTAGATCAATAAAAAAACTCTATTTAATTCGATGCGATATTATTACTTGATTACCGACAATAATAATGATAATAATAATAATAAACTCCATAATCAATTAATTATCAACATGATTTACAAGCGAGACAGTTAGTCAATCCACTAACAATACTTTTAATTCGGCATATCACCCGAATTTCCACCATCTGCAATTGTAGACAAAAAATTTGCAGAGGAATTTTTCTCTTGAGAATTTTGCTGCAGAGGAAGCTATTGAGGGAGATATTATTGGACGGCAATTATTGCATGGACATCATGTAGCGGAAATTTTGACGCGGGAAATAAGTCGGATTACCATAGTTTTGATGTATTATTACTTACAAATACTCGATAATGAGAAGGAATGAGTAATCATTAATGAAGGATCATTGAAATTCCATAAATAAAGAAGAATGAAACATCAACGAAATAAAAAACCTTTCAATTATTCTAAATCCTTCAACTATACTTTTTCCTTACATCAATATCATGATCTCTGCACGAATTAACTCCAAGAACTTAAGGATTGTCCTCAGATCACCTAATTACCAACGATTTCTGCTTGATTGTGTCTCATAAGAGGGCGGATAAAAAATCTACTGTACCATCCAGAATAATTCCTGCAGTCTCCCACGTCTTCACTCCAACATCAAGGTTAAATCTATTGAAACGGCTCACTGCGTTTGCCTGTAATATTTTTTTTTCCTTCCATCATCGAGCCAGGGTAACGTTTCCTCTTCCGCTTCAGGCTGATTCATCCAGAAATATTAATCAAAAAAATAATATATGTAAACTCAAGCGATAGTTTCTAGCCTTCCAACACGTGGAGGCTTTGGTACTGCACTCCTTCGATGGAATAGGTTAAAGGAATGGAATAATAGTTTCGTAAGACGCCGCTGTTAATGACAGTACAAGCCGATTGATTAACTATCCCGTGGCCTCAGCACAGGGTGATCGTGACAGTAACACAGATTCTGCGCCTCATCACGCCATGGAATGCCACACTTGACACCGTCCCATTGACATTAACAGCCGGATTATTTCTGCAATCGTTTGATCAGTTGAATTTTACATCTCTTTAGAAATTATTTCATTACACTGACAAACTTACACTGACAAACTCCACCGAGAGAAAAATATAATTTTGCCAAACATATTTGTTTTCAACAGCCAAATATCCGAAATTCCTATAGTAAAACTCGCTTTGAATTCTTGCCTAAAGAATATTTGATTGGTGAAATTATTTTTCCCTTCTCACGGCCGATGAGTAGGCTGCAAATTTCTTAATTACAAAATTTTGGAGATGAAATCAATTTTTTAATTGCAAAATTTTGAAAGTGAAAACAAATTTTTAATCACTGAGTTTTTGAAGTCAAAGATATTTCGTAGTCGGAAAATTTTGAAATCTTCAAACTATGACCCATTATTGGTAAAATGCATAAATTCACTAATTCCTCTTTTTATTTTTCTTCTTTAGAAAGAAAAATAGTCAATGTCGAAAATTTTCTTCTTATCACAAGTAAAATTATCAAATATGAATTGAATTAATTATATCTTATAGGACGTTTTTGGATATTTAGTGTTAATTAGTAACAGAACTACAGATAGAGGCGCGCGCACACGTGCCCTCGAAACCCGGAGAAATGTTGAATGAAAATTACGTCGTTTTCTTAATCGCCGAGTGAAATATCATAGTAGGAAATTTGACGGAACTATCACGTAATTTTTCCCCAAACCAACCTGACACTTTCACTATTGATCGTTTCGTTCTCTCACTATCTAGTCCCTTCACCCTCAAGGTGACAATAAAATGGGTTACCATTGACGCAGATTGTTGCTAATACTTTGCATAGTTGAACGGAACTACGTACTGATACGGTTGAAATCTACAAACGGCAATCAATGATCGTGGATCAAGTTCTTTACATTCCCTCCGCTGTACATTTGCTAATCAAACACGGAGAGAAAAGTTCCGTAAAAAATACCGCTTGGAAAAAATTACCGTAGCGCTTCAGTAAAATTTGTCGACCCCTCAATTAAAGTTTTCTAGATATATGTATAATTTTTGTCGACTGCTTAATTAAGGTAATCGATTTTAGCATGAAAATTTCCCCAACTTGTCAGTAAAATTAATACTATATTTTGATTATTTTTTCATGCTCAATGTGTGAACAAATTTTCTAGAAAAAAAACAGATAATTTGGCAAAGTATTCTAGCGAGTTTCAATTAATTCTCTTTTTCAATAGAAATGTCATTAGGCTTGATATTTGAATGTCATTTGAAATTGTAGGGCCCGGTATGAAAATTGAGTGGATCCAATCTAAAACAGAATTTAAATATCTTTATGTACCTGATTTCAATCATTTGACAATGTTAACGAATTTTCATTCCCTAATTAATCAGTATCAATAAGTTCAATTTGAAATTAATTATTCAAACCATGATGAAATAATTTTGAATGGGAATTATTTCATTAACTATTCATTGACTTTGAGAAATTACCGACCAAATTATTAATCGACAACTCGAACTATTGATCACTATAGTAATTTTCAATTTCAAATTACAGCGACAGAATTTTGATATCGGAATAATGAATCTTAACATTTTTTTAATTTAAAGAGGTTCCTCATCATATTAAATTGAATTTTCAGTGCGTTGGAAATCTAAAACGATTGTCCCTCTAATTTATAAAATATCCAACAATTTCAATTGTCGTGTAGGCTTATATCTTAATTCCAATGAGAACTCCACAATTCGACTAGTTTTTCAGTAACAAAGTAGAGTCAATTTTCTAATTAATAAGTCGACGTTGAAAAAATTTGGAACGTCGAGTTGTTAATAAAAACTTTGTCTTAAATTAAAATTGCTTTGCTTAAAATTTCAAAAGGGATTTTCCACACGGCGAGAAAATTTCAGTAGAGATTACTATTCCGTTGTATAATCGTGTAGTATTGTAGCCGCTCGGGAAAAATTACCGTACCGCTTCAGTCGAATTTGTTGACTGCTTACTAACCGTTATCGAGGCCTACGCAAACAATTATCGAACCGGACCGTAAAATTTGTTAATTGCTTAATAAAAATTTTCTAGTTGTATGTATAATTTTTGTTGACTGCTGAATTAAAGTTCTCTAGTTTTCCGTGAAAAATTCTCTCATTTGTTTACCCCTCACTAAAAATTGTCTAGACGAGTGCATAATTTTTGGTAAGGGGAGTGAATTTTACTATGAGGATGGGTGATTTTTTCCGAACGTCGAAAATCCTACCCAATTACCAAACGGAACGGTAATTATTACGAAAAATTTCAGTCCGTGTAGCGAAAATGAAGAAACAGTGAGTAGATGGAAGTAATTAAGTATGCTCAATAAGTACAGCAAGTGCTGCTGGTGGGATTTTATCGGGAATAATTAATAATGAAACATGAACACAGTTTTTATGGCTCCAGTTTCGAGGCACATTTCGAGAATCACTATAAGCCTATCAGTTAATAGTTAATAGTTCAATGATTCTCTAGGAAATGAATGAGTGATGCATTCTGTGGTCTAATTTTCCTGGAAAATGGGGCAGTACTGTGACTTTCTGTTAGCTAATGAGGAAGATTCAGGTGGGTTTTTCCTAGGTCAAGCTTAGTAAAGGTGTGAGTGATGAGAGTTGACGGGAAAAATTAGCGACTTCAAGATACACACAATTTTTCTTTTGCCTCACACACACAAACTGATATTTCACGGTTATTGCAATTCCGAACAATTTTCCACTTAAAAACAACTGAGCTTGCGGTGAATGAACCGTCTCCGTAAGCTCTTGAAACAGAAGTTAGCCAATTAAGAGCAGCTGTTTTGCAACTCAAGACGACTGAGGACCGTTGCGTAACTAGGCTCGCAAAACTATTTCGTTCTTCACACTCGAAAAAATTGAATCTCACTTGTGAAAATTCCGTACGATTTCAGGAAAATGTATTGCCGGCTAACTAAAAGTTATCCAGGGCTACGATAACAATTATCCAACGGGTCAGTAAAATTTGTTAACTCTTTGATTAAGATTTTCTAGATGTATGTATAATTTGTTTTGACTGTTTAACGTTATTTAGTTTTCCGTGGAAATTTTCCCAACTTGACAGTCAAATTTGTTTACTCCTCATTCAAAATTGTCTAGACATGTGCATAATTTTTGTTAAAGATAGTAAATTTGTCTATGCTGTTGGATAATTTTGACCGAGCGTCGAAAATGCTAGAAGATTAATAAACGGATCGGTCATTTTTACTAATAACAATTAAGACACTAAAAACGACTTAAATTCGAGGAGCAAAGCATCCCAAAAGAGAACAAAGAATATTTTTGAAATATTAAAATTTAAAAACGATTTTTTTAGTGTTTTAACGTATAAATTTGAAGCGAGCCTTGATAGGCCATTTCCGATTTCCTGCCTCGGTAAATCAAAATTATCGATGGCAACCATTTTAGCCACGAGCAATTGTTGGTAATGGTTAGCGCACTTGCCTAGATTTGTCTGTGAAGACCTCGCTATCTGTCAGCTAAGGTCGCAGCATCATCCGCCCCCAAGACATTTTAAAATCACTATCTGCATAAAACTTGAATTATTGAGGTATAACTCTTAACCTCATTTCCACTTTCAATGGCAAAGGAGTTAGTTATCAAATTGACCATTTACTGGATATATTAACGATCAGATTAGATCTGAAATCTATGGAACGCCTCGGGTATTCATGAACATGATCATTGAAAGCCGCACAAAGGACAATTGATGTGAAAGTAGTGGCCTCTAAAACGCAGATTAAACAATTAAAGTTTGGAGGTAATATAATTGACTATCACATGTTGTCAATATGATGTTGATCACCGGAAGAGTGTGTCAATACTTCCAAACACCTTGTCCCCGACGATCAATTCTGTTTTCCCCGGACGGATAAAATTGTCCAACGAGCCCTTCTCATTTGAGCGCGGCCCGGAGGTGAGTGAGTGAATACCATAGCAACCACTGTACTGTTACGATGGAGTTAATTTAAGGTCAGGATTTGGTGGTTTTTATTTTTTTTCAATCATTTTTAATTCAGAATACTGAAAATTTTTCAAGATCAAATTGTGACAGGTTTAAGTAAACACCGGAAACTAATTGAAAAATTTCT
Source organism: Psyttalia lounsburyi (assembly GCA_030522865.1). NCBI lineage: Eukaryota > Metazoa > Arthropoda > Insecta > Hymenoptera > Braconidae > Psyttalia > Psyttalia lounsburyi. Next base: position 298 of record JAPYZN010001631.1, on the reverse strand, counting down.
TGTCAAAGTGGCTGCTGAAAATCGTCCGCTTTTTGTTGTTTTGTCTGTTGTTTAAAATAAATATCAAATTTATAGAGATTAAGGAAATATTTTACTCATTGATTTCATATGATTCGCTCCCTAGCAATCCTGTGGAAAACAACAAAAAAGAGGACAATTTTCAGCAGCGACTTTAAAAGCTGCCATTTTGAAAAAAAAAACAAATTAGTACATTATGTCACCAGGCGATGAAAGTATTATCTGACGAATGTGGCTTTATAATCCGAGCCGAAGGCGAGGATTATAATCACATGAGTCA
>JAPYZN010001630.1:24007-49772 GCA_030522865.1 Psyttalia lounsburyi | reverse complement strand
CCGCATCAAGCCTGTTTCAGGCCTGAGATACTCAGCCTTGGCGAATCAAGACTCAAACAGGCTTGTTTCCGTTGTCAGCCTTCGTCATTCCTACCTGGGTGTGCGACCGTGAATTAGATTCCATCGGAATCAAGTCGTCGCCCTGGCCGTTACAGAAATTAACTGTTCTCTGCAAATGCCTTTTTGGAACTACATAATTAATTGACAAGAGGGGACTTGTAAATCGCCGAATTCATTATTTTATCAGTTATATTGCAATTTCTCAGAGGTAGTGAGACCGTTAAATTCAACTCCACCGAAGGAAAAAAAGAGTTATAACTCCTTATGATGTCTTTTTTTAAAATTCTCCCGTTGAGATAACACAAAACCATTTTCGTGCCACGCGCCATCCCCTTGTGTCCCTCAACTCTCGTTATCGTATACTACACGTCAAGGCTCTCAGGGACTCAAAGAAGGTGATGGATAAAGACGGTATGATACTTGTGTCCGGCCAAGGAAACGGGATGCGTGGTGTCGTTGCACCTGTCGGTGTCGGTGCAATGGGCAAGGTGTCCACAGGGTACTCACATATACTAATATATAAAATTGTTCATACACGCGCACGCGCCAAACTGAATACCGATCAAGTGCCGATAGTGGGCTAATGAGTTACGGGCACGCCAGAGGATTGAGGGGAGAAGTGAATGTGATCATACTTTGGGTTTTAACGGATATGAAGACACGCAGATGTAAGAATAATATGATTCCCGAATTAGGAAGGGAGAAGCGGGAGTTTTTAATTCAGACCGAAGAGGATTTTTGTCAATTTTTCCAACTGTTTTCACTGTAGAAATGACGAACCTACGTTTGATGAGATAATGTCATGAGATAAAACGGTAAATTATCGTTTACCCCTAAATTATTAAAGAGTATTATTGGAAATTTTCGGTACACCTCGCGAAAATTATTATTGAATTTAATTTTCGGCGGAATTTCAAGGAATTTCGTCGTTGAAAATTCAAAATACCGGCTAAAAATGAATGAGAACTGGAAATTTTGGATTCCCGGTCCCTCAATATTAGCATAAATCTATAAGAGTCGGTTCAAGGAGAGGAATCAGCACAAATGAAAGTTCCTGAAATAGGATGAGCTATCCTTCCCCCGACTTATCAATTATCGATGGGTCCTGAGAAAATTTGTCAATTCAGATTATAATTTGTCGTCCAACCTGCCCACCCCTCCCCCACCCGCCCCCGTCTTTCGCCAATAATATGCCGCGCCCATTCAGAATCATTCCGAAATATCGTGTTGGATAATTTTCATTGAGCTCGCTTTCACATAATAATCGAAAGACAAAAAAAATGAAAGAATAAATACACGACGGTAATTAAGTCTGAGGACATTATTATTCACGATTGAATGGCAAAAGTTACAACTGAAATTGAATTGAACGAGGGCACACGGATGAAATATTTTTATAGTGAAAATTTAATTGTTGTGAATATAAATTATTTCGTGTATGAAGATTAAACTTTCTTTTTAGGATAAAGGGGCTCTCCACTCCATGCAACTGTAATTTGTTACATTTTGGGGAGTTGCAAAACATCTACATGAATTAAGAAGATATATCCTCTCACGTGGACATCACCACCTCGACTGTACTCATTTAAACATCAATGCGAGAGTTTTATTTTCAATTTAATTGGGCTTGCCGCTGCTGCCACTTTCACTTGTGAAAGAAGAGTAAATTCATAATAACAAAATCGAAAGAACATAATTTCGAATAATTAATAAAATAAGAGTTTATCAGACGGTCGGTAAATACCAAAATTTGTGAGAAAAAATACATTTTTTATTGAAAAAAAAAAGATGAAATATGAGAATTCGGTAGAAAATATTAAATGCATATTTTTAACTTTAAAAAGAACAATAAAATTATAGCGTTTCTCCAATTATAATGCAAGAAAATTTTAACCTATCAACCCACGCGAAAACGCGTAACCATTGGCACGCCATGAGCTCAACGATTTCAATCACCCATAACTTTCCTCATTATTCATCAAAATATAAATTACGTATCTAATATGTTTCATACCATTTTGATATCTAGAAATAAAAAATATGCAGGTAAATCCCGATTTTACTCCCGTTTTTGGAACAATTTTCATTAGTTTTTTACATTTCCCTCTGCCACCTGATCAGCTCTCCCCATTTCTCTCCCCCTACTATGATTACCCCAATTTTTACCACTTCGGATGTAAATACCCAGAATCTTCACAAAGATCCTAAAAAAACTCCAGAACAACATGAATTGCGTTAGTTACACACGTGTTCCAAAAAAAAAATGCAACTCTACGCATAAAACTCTCTTTTCTCTGTTTCGAAGCACGCCGCTCGTTTTTTATCCATCCAAAATATAATTGGCGGTGCGATGCACCTGTCTCCCTCCCCCCTCGCCAACCCTCAAGAAGCAGCCGCGCGTCTAACCCCCCTTTTTCTTTTCCACCTCCCTTCCCCTCGCTTGGCGCTCGTCTTCTCGTATACACACAGTGTTTTTGATCCGAAACTGCTCGGACGCGTGCCGTATCGAGCAACTTCTCCACCTCCTCCAGCTCACCTCACTTTATCGGCAAAAACATTCGTGGAAAAACAGGTGAAAGCCACGTCAAGGCTGCCATACATACTACGGAATATTTTTAAAAAATGTCTCCTCTTCTCCTCATATCACATTTTACTCATCGCCAAAAATTTACTTTATCCACATGTGTCCACAGCTATGTAAACGACAGATTCCTCCGGGAACAAACGGATGTTCCCCTGATGTGTCTCCCACTGAATCCGATATTCAAACAGTTGGCCATTGAAATACGGTAGCGCGAGGAACCCCGTGGGATGTTTCTATGTTTACCCTTGTGAGCCGTTAAATATACAGATATATTTTTTTCAATCGTGAGATTTGGATTTTTCAGGCTCACACTTGATAAATCATCGTAATTTTTAAGTGTCACTGCGACAATACTAGAAAATCCTCACCCATTCATCTAAAGATTATCAAGAAAATCAATAAAAATTGAGACTGATTTAATTTAATAGCGAATTTCTTGGGCGATTTTTCTTCGTACTTATCCGGGCTTATTTCTTGAAAACAGTTTTTTGGGGGATTTCAATTTTAACGTGCTTCTTGGGAATGGAAATGTTTGTAAAATAATTGAGTCTCTTTTCAGAAACACTGAAAATACAACGCAACTTCGCTAATCAAATATTCTTCGGTCAGGAACTTAGAGCTAAACTTAGTATGTAAGTTTCTGTCAGCCGAGTGTTCAACGAATATTTCATTATATTTCCCCCCCCCCCCCCCCATAAAACAATTATTGTAAGGGGACACACTCGGATAACTCGAAGATAAAAACAAAGTTTGAAAAGAAATCATTTTAAAAAGTCAACCATTTTTTGAATAATTCCCATATTTTTATCGAGTGCCATCTGCAATGTTAATTATTTCTGAATAAACCTTCTACTAAATCTTTTCAGCGTTAAAAGAACATCAACTGTCCCCCCAATAGCATTTTTTTCCCCAAAATTCCAGTGTTTACGAGAACTTTCATGTTCACCGAACATCAAAAAAATTTCGTTAACAACAAATTAAAAATCAATTTTTGTTCAATGAAAGCGCACATGGAATTCAATAATCTTTTTCCTGGAATTTCAAACCCCGAATTTTCCTGATTAAAGGCCATTAATTTTAATATTACTCCATCGATTAATTCAATAAATGCGTATCGGCGAAACGACGAAAAATTGTTAGTGTGGAATCACCGAAAGCCAGTGTGCATCGTCAATAACTCGTTCCTGATCGTGTACTTTTTACCCTTTCCACTCGGCCAAAACCCTCAATTAGAACGAAATTCGGAAGTGAATGGGATGAGACGGGGCCGTTTGTGGAGTAACCGGGGAACGATGAAGAAGCATCCAATCTCCACCCCAAAAACCGATAGTATAAGAGCAGAGGAAGGTAGCCCTTTCGCAGCAGAAAGTATAGGTTTTCCGTATCTTGCTAACGGTTATAGCCCGAAGGGGCAACAGCTTTCGTTGTCACTCTTTTGCGACAGATCAAGTGCTTCAAACAGGGTTTCATTTTCCCCAATGCCCGCTCTCTTTTACCACCGAAGTAATCTATGATAATGGACAATGATGAACGATATTTACACCATTTTCGAAAATATTCAACATTTATACTAGTCGGTCGTTCGATTTTCTAACTGGAAATCGCTGTTTTAAAGCAGAAACGAATGGTGTATCAACTTTCGATCTTCAATGAATAAGAAATATCAATCTAAAACGAGAGTACTAAATACTTTATAGGAACATTGAACTGGATTAGTCGCGCAAATTTGACATTTAAGCTTTTCCTGGGATTTTAAATTTTTTATAGATTGAGGGATATGACGAACAAAAAATGCGAACCCATTTCCGATTGCGAAAAATAAGACTTCTGATTGTTTCCTATTTTTGTTGTCATCGGATCAATCGTTGAAAAATCTATTATTCTTCAATGAATTGAAAATTCAAAAAAATGATTGCCCAAACTATCAAAATATTCTATCGTTTGCATTGCCATGTTGACCTCAAAATACTCATTTCAGTGAATTCTCCGGAATTCAGTAGATTATTTATTAACAAAATACATCAAAATTTTAGGTGAAGAAGTTGTTTGATCTCGATAGGAAATCAACACCAAAAACGGTTGGAGAATGACATAGAAAAGAAAAATACAACACTGTTCTTTTAATCTATTTAATTACGAAATTTTAGAGAAATAAGTAACACTTAACATCTACCACTTTAACCATAAGGCGAATGTGCGCTGCCACGCGCTATAATTGCTAATCACGCGATTCTAACCTCGCTTCGCTCGGTTAAATCGCGGATTACGGGCACAATGACATAAAATATTGTATGGAACTTGTGCGTAATATACTATTTCGGGCGCCAGGGACGAAAAGTACTTTTCCGACACATTGAGACGAAAAATTTTGTTCGTAACTTGTAAAAAAAGTGGTTTTTGGCTTGTTGGATTGTATGACTCGCCTTCGGCCCGTGATATAAACCTCTCACTCGCCAAAAACTACTTTTTTCGACTTGTTACGAAATATACTATTTCAAACTAAAAATATGGAAGCAATACGCTGTATTATATACCAATCGGTATGCTCTCTGCCGAACTAGCCGGCTGAATTCTCTTGAAGTGGGCGGCAATAATGACACTGCTAATTTGGGTTCGAGGGTTCTTGTGGACAATGCCATAATAGGAGCTATGCAAAATGGTGACGGATTATACTCCAATAAAGTCATAAGACCGAGTTTTGAATAAGTACTCCCTTGTAGGCTGGGAATTTACATTGAAAGCGTCGGTTGGGGAATTCCCCGGAAATTTTAGTTTTAACGAAACAAAGAGCAATAAATACCCCCGGAGTAGACCCCAGAATTGTTTTTAAACAAATAATCAAAAATCAGAATTTTTTTGCGGGACAGACCAGAAGTGTTGATTAAAAATTGCCAGATCCCTTGCTCGAAATTTCAGGAGTAATTCTAAAGCAAAAAAGTAAAATGGTTTTCAAAAGAAATGTGCCAGAGGGAAACAGCTTAACAAATTAGAGTAGTCGTAGTATAATACGAAATATCTCTAATAAGTACATATTAATTAATTAACGAAATGTTCGCAAATGAAATTTTCTAAGAACGTACAGACGATGTTGAGCAACTTCTTTTTCGAGATTTGTGCGTACTGACATCAGGTCCCCCAGATTTTACGATCACGGGGTGAATAAAAAAGGGAATAAAAAGAACGGAAAGGTTCACCCATAAAAAAGTGAAGTCACGCGCGCATTGTAAAGTGTACTTACGCATTTTCCTATTTCACATTCCCATTATTCCCGGTCGATGTCTTGTGATCCCAGTGTCCCATGTCTTGAGGGCTAACCTTACCCCCCCCCCCCCCCCCCCCCTCGTCTCTCGTTCCCCATTTATTTTACCAGTAACCGCAAACCGCTGTTGCGCAAGAAATCGTCGACGGAGCGCGTAGAAGAAGAGGGTGAGGCAGAGAAATAGAGAGGAACCATTCGATGAAAAGGAGATGGATCGCCGAGAAATAGGTATCGGCATGACACGATCGATCCTCTAACAATACTCATTCTTTCTTTTCTTCTTCTTCGTCTTCTTCTTTTCATTTGTTAGAATCTCCGATCGTAAGGAAAAATAAATCTCCATATCTGACGCGGCGAATAGTTGGCGTCCCCCTCTACACACACCCTCACGGGAAAATCGTGAATGGAGCTCAAAGGAAACCCGATGATTTCTTTGCGGGGATGAAAGGAGCTTCTGGACGAGGGTGGATCCATCAAAGAAGGGAGAATTTTTCTTTTAAGGAATATTGGGAGAGTCTCGTGGCACGGCCACCGTTTCGAATTGTTCCGTTGTATGTTTATGGCTTTGGTGAAGTCTAACATTTTCTCGCGAGGTGCCACCCACTCGGGCACTAATAAAATTTATTGTCCGGAGTTTTTCGATAGGGAGATTTAGAACAAGTTAGTGACAGTTTCAGGATATCAGTATATGTTTCTTAGTCTTTCAGGTCATATTTTGAGATAAATCCCATTTTAAAATGGATTTTTATTCAACCGATGTAAAAAAAATTGTACTTTTTTATTTGATTCAATTAATAGAGAGATTCCGATTTTTATGTAAAATCTGACAAATCCCTATTACTATCTTGAATTCAAGAACAATTTAATTCTGGATTGTCAATTTGCCGAATTCCGCAGACACGCAAAAATTTGATGAAACTTGAATGTGATCGGTCCGAAATTGTCATGAAAATTATTTGAACATATAATAATGACTGACGCGTCGCATACAGTCCCCTTTTTATACAAATAACAATAAAATATTTTAAATATCCGGTTTTGAATGGCCAGCGGTAAGAGCCCTATAAAAATTGAAATACACCAGCAAGCACGGCTCGGTCGTCCTTCTCGTTGTTTTATCTGAATAGATCATCTAAAACCCCCATTCACTCCACCCTATCTCCACAATAACAACAACAATAACTCATCGCTGCCTGTGTGCCGTGTAAAATGCGTAAGCACGAATGCCCTCCACCGCAGCCGAGTAATCCCAATTTGCATTGACATTAAAAACCAAGAGTGACTGTCGGCCAGTGACAAAAAAAAAATCTCCTAGAAATAACTCCGTTGAAAAGATCGCATACACGAACGAAAAGTTCAGCTCGATCCAGAAACCTGACTGCGAGGCCCCCGGGTTTTTCGGGCATTCAGGTGGCATATGTCGGGTCTGCCAAGCGTATGTCGAGGGGGGGTAAGCACAGCCCAGTGCCACTATGAAAAAGCCGTAGAGTATTGGACCGTGATTCGGCGTGGCTCCACTCATCTCGCATATTCGTTTAGGAGACCCGCGCAGTGGTTGTCATTTTTAATCACCAAAAAATTTTCACTAATTAGGAGGAATTCCCCAATCCTCCGATTATCCTCATTCATCATAAGCCGAGATTTTCGGGCTCATTACGAGTGATTGAATTATCTTCCACAAAGGGACACCGCACGCGGGGGAGGGAGGAGTGATATAATGCGGTAAAATTATTGAAACAAAAATCCGATCGTATATAATGATAAAAATTGAAATAAACGTCTCAAGCCATCTCTGGGTTCCACTACTTTATTTCCTCTTATTTTTCTCTTTTTGATGATGAAAGGATACACTCGATGAATAGATACTGAATAAGAGACTTGCGGATGTATCCGAAGGGGAGGGGGAATGAAATACTTCAATAATGTGAACAAAAAACACTTTACGCGGAACAGGACTCACGTGATTTTTAGAGCGCGATTGAGAGTCACAGGGAATTGTCGTACGTGCGTTCCGCCTCTCTCTTCTTTTTAAAATTTTTGGTGGGGCTCCCGGGGGGGCAGGGGGGGGGGCTCCAACCCCTCCCCATAGACGCACGAGCCTGTATGTATTGAGCGAAGAGAATAGGAGAGACTGAGAAACTGGAGAGGAAAAAAAATATATATAAAGAGAGAGATTTTATGTGTTGGAGCGAGTGCTCGGGGCACACGGGGTCGTAGCCATTTTTGAACACAAAAGAAATATCGTCGCATGCCAGACCCCATCGCACCTTTTATTTCCCCTGGATTCAACCCCTGAATAAAATCCACCGTTCGAAAACTTGTGCGCACGCAAGGTTGCCGTATCTCAACAAATTTTTGGGCTTTCCCCTGATGAGTCTTCTCCCCTCCTCTTCCCCCCCCCCCCCTCTCTCACTTGTATGTAATTTTTCATTTTTATTCATCGAATGATTCTTCCAAATTGGGTATGCAAGTGTTTGCGAGGTGACGCGTTGGGATACCATTTATTTTGAGGGATGCTCTTGGGGGTTGATGGGTTGTTTCGAGGGGAGTGAGGGTTTTTGTTTTATTTATTTAGGGCTAATCCGGGGGCATTTATTCTATCCATAAAATAGGGAGTTTCAAGTGAAGTATGAAATTTTTAAAATGAGAGGGGTTTGTTAATTGGCGAATGGAGTCATTTGAATTTTTCGGTTGATGTAGAATTCAAAACCATTGGTTCCTGGTTCACGTTTAGTTACGGTAATAAATTTCACCGGATGTTCAAGTTGATTATGAGCAGTTGAACTCTGATGCCTGCTACCGCAAAACCCTGTTATTACTCATAAAACAATTTCTAGGGAGAACGGGGGTGAGCCGAGATGATATAGTGTAATAGAATAACTGATCCATTTTACCCCTCCGCTCACTTTACCCAGATCTTTTCTATAATTTTTAAATGAATCAACATTTCAATTCCATGATATAACCCTTTTTTTTCGCGAAATATTCACGTATGAAAATATTGTCAAATTATGAATATAATTGAATTAAAAAAGTTTCGTTTAATTGTTTGCTCCATTAAATTAAATAATTAATTAAATATTCGCCACTAGAGATTATCTCACGAGAGATTGCCGACAAAAAATATCGTCCGATTAAAAATATAATATTGCGGAATCTTGTGAAATCACCTCTGGACTTATTTAAATAATTCCCGGCCCGCCTGTTTGGCTTTTGAAATCCTGAAAATTAGCCGAATTAAATGTTTTCATTTCAACTTCATATTCTTTATTTCACGCATTTATTAAATTCTCTACCTTTCTATCTAAAAAAGTATTGATATCAAATATTTATCAATAACTTCAAGTAACTCATTTAAAAATGACGAGTAAAATTTTTCATTCAGCCGCGTGTATTTTTATTCTCACACGTGTTGAACGTAAAATTTCAATACGTAACTGTTGCAGGGAGTAAAGATAGGTCGAGGCCCGGGGGTACAACAAGTGGCGGAGGGTGGCACACAAATTCAACTGCAGAGGAATGGTTGGAAGCGAGACGAGAATAATTGAGAAATGAAGAGAAATGCACTTGGGTCCATATGGGGAACTTGCTCAGTGTTAAAATGAAATGAAATAAAAGAAAGGAGAGAGAGGGAGAGAAAGAGAGGAGAGAAAATTTCGAAGGGTACGCCGGGGGCTCTCTCGAAGGGGATAGAGTGGGGATAAAACTTAGGGGAGCGTAACGAAGGGGGAATGCAGGAGGTCAAAAACCATCTGCCCGCATACGTTATCCCCCCACACGGGCGACAGTGGCGTGTGCGCCCGTGCGTTAGTGGATATTGCACACCTAAAGGAAAAACCACTCGGTCAGAAAACACTGGCAAATCGGAAATGGCTCACTGAGGGCGGGACCACTGCCCAAGACACTTAGGCACATTTCAACCCCTCGAAATAATAAAGCCCCTCTATGAGAGAAATAGTGTTTTTCCTGTAATTATGGTGACGAGGGGTAATGAGATTTTTTTCTCGACACAATCATCGAAGGAAATGTCTTGGAACCTTAACACTCGCTTAATCATTTTTTAATAATTAAGAGGAATGATTCGATTCGATTGAGCCCTGATGTTGAGACGACTCAAATGGAAATTTCATTACTTCAGGACTAATGAGGGTGTTGCTTACTTTTTTGAAATTGTGGTTGAACAGCAGGATGATCGTTCAGACATTGGTGCTCATCGCGAAGAGTCTTTCCTTTGAACAGGAGTTATATCTAAGAGAAATTTGGAAATCAATCTACGGTCACAAAAATAGAATTTGCCAGGATCTGTGAAGTAAATTGAAAATTGAAGACAATTGTTGCTTGAATTCACAAAATATTGCAAAATTTTCATTACCAGGTGGATTTGAAAATTACCATTTCATAAAATACTCTCGCATTCAAGTGTCTCTCCAGTACCAAAATACACAGAAATTTCATGTAATTTCAATCAAATTATTATGAAAAATGGAAAAATTATTTATTGAAATTTTAAGACCAATCGTCCAATAATCAACTGAACATTTGAGCCAATAAATGAATGTCTAGCGAACATCCCTAACTCGCCATCTATTTCAATAATGTAAAACCTGCATCTTCTGCCTATTGACGTCCACCCGAGGATTCCACTTCTCTAACAAAAAGACGACACGAAAAAAAATTCCAAAAGTCAAAATTCTCAAACCCACTTGATAAATAGGATCTCCACCCGAGGAAGTGTGTCGACCAATGGGATTTGCCTTTAACATATTTGACGTTCGAAGGACGTCGACAATTACGGTATTGTCGGTGTCTATATCTGCGTATGAAAGAGTGCGAGCGAGACTTTTTGAATTTAGCTCCAAACACTAACTGTACCCCAATGGAGTGGTCTGAAAGGGGCAGCTGCTATTTCGTGTATACAGTCTCTTCTGTATCAGATGCTGACGGGGGCACACGACTCGCTCTCCATTTCCCTTGTACTCGCACACACCTCGATCTCTCCCTCTCGCACTGTCGTATGGAGCTCCTGGTCTTCTACCTCACGTGCTCCCCGTGTCCCCCTTCGTAACATCACCTGTCCTCGTCTTCAATGTTCCAAGCACAAGTTGAAAAAGGACGAGACAGCCACGCTCCGGCCACGCGACTCTCTCCAACCCCCCTGAAAACATGGAAAATCATCGAAAAAAAAAAAAGTATCAGAAGTTTTTTCTCCCGAAAAATGCGGGAGAAATCCTCGTTTGGGATCAAAGGGAATTTCAGAAAGTCAACAAACCGGAATCTTGAAATGGTGTTTACACCCATTCCGCACATTTCTGAAGTCATTTTTTTTATCCATGATGTTTCCAGCACATTGGTACCATCCGGCGGAGAGTCATTCGATTTTTTTTGTGCAACAGGGATGATAAAAAATGGAGGATCAGAGCTCGTTGAATGCATGAGTCAATGCCTGTCATCTCGGCGCCACCGAAATTCTTTGAGTAGTCTCTCATCCTATCTCGGCGGATCTTTTTTCGCCAGTTTTATGGAGTCAAAAAGTGACACATAAATCCTGGAAAATTTAGTTTCGGGAGTGATAAAAAATTTACTCGATCTGTTGCAGAGGACACTGTTAACTCTAACTGATGAGGAATTATTGGCTTAGTATTTGCAAACAGGGGGTTTTAACTCGGCCGAACCTTCCCTGCGCCAAAAACCACTTTCTATTGGGCCATACGACGGAAAAAATTACCGAATTAGAGATGGCAAATTACAAATTCGTTGAGAATTAATATTTCTAATTCTTTAATATGACATATTACCAACTACAGCATAACATATAACCAGTCGTCTTTTCCCCATATTCGTAATTCTATTTCACATTCACGGAAATTTTGTACTATTAAATCGGTAACCAAACTAATTGGAGACGTACTTTCGTTTATTTTCTCTATTCAACATCTTCTCAATCTCAATATTCAATAGTACCGTTGCTGCATCAGTAAAAAAATGATCCCTCCTTGAATGTGGAATCCCATTTAAAGACATTTTTGGGCATTGTATGTATTAATTTGCCATTATAAAAAAATTGAAAATCAAACACTGAATCTATGAGAAAAAAATTAATTTTTCCAATCAAATATTCTACTGACAATAATTTAAAGTAAAGTTTTGCAGCACTGCGGCCATTTAATTGTTCAAAACCTCGTAAAAAAATATGTATTATTGGTAGAATTATATGTACTTTTCTCAATGTGAATAATTATGTTTTGCCATAAATCAAATTCTACCCGATCGTATAAGAGTATTTTACGATCGGGTATAATTTAGTACATTATATTACGGGGGGTCGCATAACGACACGCAGGAGAGAGTACGGCGCGTCAATTTGACAGAGTATACAGAGTGAGTGAGGGAGAGATGTATATCAAAAGCAGAAATAAAAAGAGAAAATGATGAAGGGGAGTAGAATTACCTTTTTTGAGATTGAATAGAGAGCACCTACGACGCGAAGTCCTAGGGTTTTAGAGTGAAATGGGTATACCGTGTGTATACGCAAGCTCCTGGTGGATGGTGCGTAACAGAAGTGCGTAGGCATTGGTCGTGCACACGTGCACGGGCACGCGCCCCAACAAAGGACCCGCACCGGCATCCACCCTCCCCCTGCTTTCCGTTTTTACCCCTCAGGCTCCATAGATCTCCACCCCTGCTCCCCCTTCATTTCTATTCAGCGAAAACGTTTTCCCGTATGACATTGCGCTGGTCCTTCGACTCTATCGGTATGTACATTATATTTCGCCTTTTCGGCGATTAAGCCCTTTATTCTCCTCTTGCTTTCACAGTTAATTAATTAATCACCTCCACTAAAAACGGATTTTCATCATTCCGATTGAAATCTTTTCCTGACAGTTTGAAATTTTTTTCACCTTGCATCTTATTTATTTTGGTATTCATTCGGTGCAATTGCAAACTCTGGCAATAGGCGATGCATTAATTTGTAGTTTAAAGTTATGATGACAATATTAGATTATTTATCCACTTTGAATGTCTTAATGCTGAAAATTGTAAATTTTTTTTGCAGATTACATTGGCCTTTACACTATTTTTGTTTCTCTTATGTATTATGTATACTTTGGTTCTATTTGTTTGTCATTAATATTTGTTAGTATCTTTCGTCAAAAAATGATAATTTTTTTACAACGTAGGTGACAAAAAAAATGAGATACTAAATGAAGTCATTGAATGAATTTAATCAATGGAAAAAATTTCCTTGTTTGGAGGTCCGATGTAATTGAAAATTAGTAATTTCAATCATTTATAACATTACATATTACAATATTTTTTGCATTTTGAATTTGAATCGAATCACTCTTCCCTCGGAATATATTTTTATCGAAAAATGAATTTTCTATCGGAATTAAATAAATAATTAACTTAATGCAAGAGAAAGATTATTACGTGAGGGCGATTTCGTCCTCGTCGCTCGCTAATTAATTTCGTGATTAACTTATAAATATTGGAGTTGAATCAATGAAAAAATTGATTATCCATAAAATTCCCTTAATTTCATCTGAATAAAAACGAAAATCCGATTCTTCATTAGTACTTTTTTCATCAGTATTTATTTCAATAACAATTGCAAATACAAACTGCCAGTTAAAAATAATAATTTCCCCTTGGGATTAACACCTAATGGGAAAAGAATGAGCCGACAATTTTTTTCTAAATACTGGAAGTTTATGTATCCCGTGAAAAATTCCGGAAAACGATTCACCCGGATTTTACTGTCACTGTAATAAGTCTCTCGAGACTCTCGCCATGATCCCGGTTCATTTGACCCAATAGATACAGTTCAGTCTGTTAAAACCGGAAAAAAATCGTGGAGTTTTGCATGTGGGAGAATATGTGCCCCACCGAGTGGCCAGCACGTGGTATTGGTTAGGATGAGATATTAACGGCCTTGCGGTGATTTATGAAATCGTCGTCGGGTATCACACGTGTTCATCTCCTTCACACCGCCAGTGAACGCCTTTCTTTCAACTTTCATCGTTCGGTTTTTTCTTTCCACGTCATTCGTGTCGATCCATTACTCATACATCACTTTACGTGTTTGCTTCCTCATTTCCTCTTCATTTTCAACTTTTTTCCGGAGTAAAAGAAGCGTCAGGTCTATTTTTTCTTATAAAAAACTATACCGAGTACTGAAAATTGGTATGAAGTGGAAGTGGAAAAACTTAGAACAGTGAAGACAGTTTAAATGACTTCGAAATTGGAATAAGTGGAGGAAAACTTGTTCAATTTTAGCATCGACGTTATACTGTTTAAAAGTTCTTAATTTCCCTAAATTTTAATAATTTTCTATCTCTCTAAATTGCCTTCAGGGTCGCTGTCTTGAAAAAAGTAGTCGTAGTCAACTGTCGATGAAATATCATTTTTTCAAATAGTATAGTCCGCCGCTTGATAGATTCACCGAGAACCTCCCCTCAATTAAATTACAAAAACAATTTGTCATGTGTCCTATACCGTTTCCGAAAAAAAATACAGATGAGACATATGACATCTGCGCATGACATCTCAGGAAAACCTCAAATCCATGGTTTTACCCCAATAATCCCGCGACTGGTGTCTTCCATAATGTCAAAAATCCCCTTACCCTATTCCCTCGAAAACTCGGAGTATCCGGAGTCCGGTTATACCAGAAAGAAGGAAAGCTTATGGGAGGCACGTATGAATGTCATCATTCTACTTTTTGCCCACTCCACAAATTTCACATTATAAATTCGGTCGAGCCCCACTTTATAGCACATTCAACGCCGGCTTTAAGGCCCAAATTTCGGCTTAGGTATACACTGAATCGTACCTTCGCCCCCTTTTCTATTTTTCACTCTCTACCGCGGACAAAACTCGGGTCTTTTTCGAATGTTAATCGTAGGGGTGAAATTTCGATTTATGCACACTCTACCCCTCACAATGTTAGCCCTATCCCCATTCTCCCCTAGACTCTGATCTAATTAAAAAAAAAGGTTTGAAAATAAAAAGAGGACGACCGCATTATCGCAGTGGCTCAGTGAATAAATTCTCGTTCAACCAGTTGCACCGGGTGAATATTCCTGATTTCATTTTGATCATCCCCGAAAAACTTGTTCAAGTATTCCTCTCTTTCTATTATTATTTTTCTTTCACTGGCAATTGTTAGAGTTCGATTTATGGGTGAATAAATCCTCTTCAATCATGTATGTATATTATAAATTTAAATGGTCCGGTAGGGCTAGTGGACAAGGCTAGGGACGAAGGAGTTGGAGGAAAATGATCAAACACATTAAAATTGTGTAAGCAGAATTTAAATTTAACATCTGCTTGAGCCTGTCATTATCTATCTATTTTTTATTTTATTTTTATGATTCTAAAGTTAGCAGAATTGAATCTTCAACAGCGAATATCTGTTGAAAAAATTGCTTAATTTGAAACTTTCAATTTTGGATTTAAAATATCAGATGCATTGTTAATTTCAATAATTCAATACAATTCACCTCGAATTGTATCATCACATGATTTAAATAAATATAATTTTTTAAATTATAAATTCATCGACAAGGATACTATAATTAGAGAATGTTACGTTATTCTCGCATAATCCGTCATTCCAACACGCCCCAATTATTCTCAAAAGATGAAAAATCACTTATCACAAGGGAAAACCGCAAACCTCCAAATTTAATAAACGTCAACGACATTTGGCCCATTAAGGAACATAAGGTGGACATGTTTCTCCCACGATAAGCTGTGAAATCCATATTTTTCCTTCTCCACGCCCCCCCGAAAACTCCCATTAACACGCTGTTTCGCAACTCGCCAGCCATCATTTTCCATCAATCGGAGAAAGCCGCCTCCAAATGGTGTAAATTTTCTCCCCTCCCCCCTTCCCTTGAGAAATAACCGAGAGGGAAAAAAAAAAAACTGCATCAAACACACGTACAACACCGGAACTCATCTCCTACCTCGAGCGCTCTCTATCTCCGCCCCGAAACACGAAACTTCCGTGACACACCGAGCATTCTCACTCCCCCCGCCCATTTCGCATTCGCTTTTATAAAACTTGAAGGATAAAATAATGAATATGATGCATCAAGATTCACATGATATTTCTCTCCCATATTCCATCATATTTCAACCGTCAATATATTTTTTTTATTGACAAAAAATCATTCAGATCGAACACCTGGTGATCATCCCCCGAGAATTTATCGAGAATGAAAAAAACTTTTATAAACCCGTTGAATAGTGGCCTCTCTATTACCGATATAAATTCATTTATTCATCTCGTATGTAATTAGAGCGTGGTAAGAAGGATCAGATGAAAGAAATCCACTGGAATTAAATGTTTGGCGAATACCATACGGAGGGTTACAAATAAAAGATAAGGGGGCCAGGCTCATTCCTGCATGAAAAAAAAAAATATGCAAATGGCAAAACACACGTTTTCATTTCGCTCGTTTTTTTATCCCTGCTGAGCATCTCCCGTAATCTCCGATCGATGCTTTCATAACAACCGAGGAGATTTACCCAAACAAATTCTAAGCCCCCCCTCCCCCCTCACCCGTTACCCTTTAGGTACAATTTTCTGTCCCACTCTTGTTCCATGTGGGCGTACTGTCGAATTTATTCCATCGACTCGATGATGACTGCTGTTGGATTGTAAAAATTGTCCCTTCGCGGTTGTTCAATGGTCAACGACGGAGAAACATTGAATCCCACTGGGATTTTGGTTTATTTCGGGTGAATGGAAGTACAAGTTTGAGGTACTACTCATTTTATGGAGGTTTGATACTCAGTGATTTGTTTCCGGGGGATTTGGAAATTCTGAGACATGTTATGGCGTTGTTATAATGTGATAAAATCTGGAGGAATTAATACTGGGGAACATCGGGTAGAGATGCTTATCGCGGTTGTTTAGCGGTTCTAGGTTTGGTAATATCTTGTCAATAATGATTTTCATGTCACAACTATGTTAAAATCAATTGGGAACATTCTTCAGTGATGTAAAATTGGGTGAGGGGAATTAATAGATTTGAAATAACATGACAAGTGGGAAGTAATGATTATTGGGAATAGTATTTCGAGTTTGTGTGGAAATTCTACTGGCTTGATCATCATCAATTATTGATTGATTGGACTATCATTGAGGAGTGATTATATTTATTGTTTAGTTGTTGAATCATCAATCAATTGGAAACCATATCTTTATTGTTGAAAGTACGCAATTGGACTTTTCAATCAAAATTCTATATTCACGATACATATTCAATAAAAAATTACTTATCTGTGACCGACTTTTTATCGAAAATTTACGATATTGTCATTCAAATGTTCCGATCCAATTACGTAATCAGGTAAACGAACTATAAATTCTGTAATTTTTACAAAAAATTGATATTATTATTATGAATTATTTTACAATTTATTATTCAGTGATGAAATCGACAAAAAACAGCAAATGCATGCGCTAAACCGGCCACGTATAGAGTGGAATTTTTCAATATTCTCTCTTCTGTTCTCGCACGGTACCCCAAATTTTTTTTCGGTGTATTTAGTTCAGTTAATTTTTTTCCATATCATTTCCTACGTTTATTCCTTTTTTTAGAGTCTCATACTGATTTGTATATAAACCCCTTTAGAACACGTTTATAACAGGAGAATATGATTTGTCAATCTCCGCCAAGATTACCCTCCTATTGTTTTCCATTCAACAGCAAAGAAATGAATTTCATGTGCTCTATTATCCACGAAAAACAATTGTAGCCTTTTCCTTAACCACGACAAAAACACTTTCATCGGCAGTGGCTAAAAATCTTTACTTATTCTATATTTATTTCCACTCTTTTTTCATTTTTCAGCAATTTGTCACAAATTAATGACTATTAATTATATAATTAATTTTTTGGAAAAATATGCCATTGGAAAATTATATTAACTAACTTGTACATTCTAATATTTACTTCTCCCACGTCGAAAATCCGCAAGTATCGAACGCGGTAAGAAAAATTGCGACTCATTATCCTTTAATGCGCCAATCCTACCCTCAATTGTTTTTTAAATACAAGTAAAATGTAAAGAATGGTAAAACATTCTTAACTAAAACATCCGAAACTCCCGAGAATCAATTCCACTTCAATAATTGTACCATTTCCTCCACCGGCCGACCGTAGTTCCCCGGAATAATTCCACCCACTCCAGAACTATCACCGGCCAATAAAAAATCATAAAATCTCCCCGTTAATTCTCTCCCAACAGATTCACCTCAACGCAACAGGACAAACGAATTTCCCATGTTCGCCATATGGCTCGCGCCGAGTGGCCCACACCACCAGTCTACCACCACCCCGAATAGTTCCGGAGTTCAACGCTGGCGGAACAGAGAGCACCCCAAAAAGCCAAATGAAATTTCCACACGAGAGACCGAGACAACATCTCGTCCCTTTGAGCTCAGCATACAAGGGGGCTGGTATAGTTGCTCGGCGCGTGCTCGAAATCCCCCACTCCCTATTCCTCACAAGCCGTCCTTCCCCTAAAGTACAACTCCGCACTTCTGTTATAACTTCGCATGTGTGCGTATACAAACCCCAGCGCTATGGCGATACCTAAACCATCACTCCTATCGGATGTGTAAGAAGGAGCTCATTCCGAATGCGGACGCCATGCGGCGCGTAGCACGCGAGGTGTGTTTAAAACCCTGAAGTTACCCAATAATTTTCAAAAAGTGAAAAACAAAATCACCGGCAATAATAATCATTAATCCAATTAATGTGCAAATACTGGTGAATGAATGAGTGCTTCCAATGATATTTCAAGTGTTAAACGACAATTATTATTTTTTGTGAATTACCAAAAGTCGACGACCCGCTGAAACGAGTGACCTCATGCAAGCACTCAACGGCGCCAGAACGACAATTGACACCCAGCATTTTGTCCCATTACACTAAAGAGACAAGACGACAGTGATAATTACTCAAATTGAATGAATAAAAACAGTCATTGAGCGTTGAAATGCGATTGAACTCGAGTTGATGCAACAGAATCACATGAAATTTATGAAGAATCGATTGAAGACCCGCCAATCGTTTCATCACTCACTGACGTAGTTTTTCCACTGTCATAATTCCTCAAGTTTTTTTTTCACTCTTCGTTCTATTACTCCCGACGAGTGTCGGAGCGTTTTATTTATAAAGCCCGGGGCATCAATTAGATTCGTCCTCGAGTGGCATTAGAGTCGATGAGGAGAACCGAGAAGTTTTAAACAACGGAATAAGTGCCGAGAAGAGTTGAGAGTTTGAATTATCGGAGTATTTGATACTAGTGGGTAGAGGGGGGGACTACTTAATCAAAGATGACGACTATGGGGGTGACCGTCTATTGCAATCGAGTGCAGATTAATAATGGAGATCAGGAGCAACTTATGTTGTTGAGAACTCTGCAGGATAACGAGAGTAATATTCTGGGAAATCAGCAGCATTTGATCGTTCAGAAGGGACTGAATAACAACTCGAATATTAATTCGAGTGTTTTACCTCCTTACGACCCCACGAGACTGAAGAAACATGGGAAAAATGGTCAACCGCCGCCGGTTGCGGTCGCTAAGCGCAATGCGAGGGAGAGAAATCGAGTTAAACAAGTTAATAATGGTTTTGCAACCCTCCGGCAACACATACCCAATCACATAGCCGCTGGTTATGGTGACAGGGGTAAAAAATTGTCCAAGGTTGAGACCCTCAGAATGGCCGTTGAGTACATAAGAGGGTTGCAGAGACTACTCGCTGAAGCCGATGGTCTTGAGTATGATCCCAATGCGGCAATTGGAAATAATGTCCCATCGCCGAGTAGTAGTATTGTCTCCTCCAGTCACAATGGCTCTGGCGAGAGACTAGCACTTGAGGATGAGGTCAATGCTGAAGAGGATGACGGTGAGAATCAGCAGGACGACGATGACGAGGAGACCAAGAGGGTTACGCTATTGACCCGGTAAGACTTTCATATTTAATGCATAAACTAAATGCACTTTTCGAGCTTATAAAATGATATTTGATCATTATGAGCTGATTTATTCCATAAAATTCGCCCAACTGAAACAAATGACAATATACATTCTCGACACAAAAGCCCAATTGTTCGCGTGAAATTGGTCTCGTTTGTTGGAAGCGATGAATTTAAAAAAATGGTATTATTTTTAAAATTCGTTTCACCCCCTTTTACCCTCCGCTAACAGTCTGACGTGTTTTTTTACATGCTTCTTTTCACTCTCGAATTATAACTTGGCCCCAAATTAATTCACCGTTCTGGCCCTTTGGGTTTTCTCTCTTGAGAGAGAGAGGAGAGAGAGAGCCCCAGTTGCTCGATTCACATATGCGAGTATAACAAACGCACGAGTGAAATAAAAAAAAATGCTAAAGAAGGGTCTCTATCTCCGTTGTTGTCCCGCGGGGTGGGATCAGCGCCACGAGAATGCAAAAGTCCCCAATGGCAAAACCCCAGCATAATCATATTTTGTCCATGCATTAATTCCTTTCTGCCTCATTCTTTCATTTCACGATTTTTTTTGCACTCTCGGCTTTTTTCACTTCTACTTCTGGTCTTGTCCTCTCCTGCACTCGACAGAGAGGGCGAGATTTATGGTAGACAATGCGCCGGGACCTGTCTTGCCCCCTCCTCGGTGGTTTAAAACGAGACTCGTTAAAATTAAAATCTACGCAGAGCTTTGAAAAAAAGTGGCTATAAATTCTGAAAATTACCGAATTTCTCACTCAATCATGTTTTGTTGAAGATTGTCACCGAATCCACTGACAACGTCGATGTCACCGAATGATTATTACGGCCAGTCAACCGGTGACGAGGAGAATTTGGAGCCCGGCACCCTCCAACGTTCTACCAACATCAATCAAACCTTTTCGAGGCTCTCTCCAACGTCTCTGGCATCACCCCAGACCGAGTATTACACCCAGAACGAGGAGAATCTTGAGCCGAGAATAGTGTCGCCGTACAGTGGTGCTGGTGATAGTGAAGAGGGTGGTACCATTTATGCTGCTAGTCCTGAGGCATTTTCGGGTGCTCTATACTACAAACAGGAGATCACCGAGACTGGGGAGTTCATGGACGTTGTTAGCTGGTGGGAACAGGAACAGGGAAGACTGGTGCATCATACCCAACAACATGCCCAACGGCTTGCGCACGTCTGATACAACTGAAGAGAACCGGTAAGTCCCGGTTTATTCTTCTCCTTTATACTCTGGTTTTATTTATTGCAAATACATTGGCCTCGGGTTAACGAGAGAAAGAAGGAAAGTGGGGGAGAAAGAGGGTTAAAGCACTCATTTTTCAAACGAGTTTCGGCTTTTTGGAAATGAGTTGCGTTGATGATTTTACGTCGGAGTGTTTTCTGACATTGTCAGTGATGGGCGCTTGGCACTGGTCTATGACGAACGGATGGATGACACGTGATGCCGGGTTAGCTTGTAGGAGGTATGAAAGGGAAGACACCGAGTGGAAACTCGTGTTAACCGAATGTTTCTAATGGACACGTGGCGAGAGGCATCGTTGATGCTAAAATAAACTGCCACTGAGACCACTTGCAGAGGAAGCGCTTTGGCGGTCGTTCTTTTTTCTGTGAAATGTGGTAAAGGGGTAATTGGAAATTCGACAATCGGGAGAAAGAGAGGATTCTGAGGGAGTGACGGGAAAGTGGGAAATTGTACGAGTTGAGGGAATACTTGGAGATTTTACTCTCGAATTGGCGCAAAATGGGGTCATTATCGTACGAAAAATTTCAGCTTTGTGTAATCTTGTGTAATCTTTGTGTAATCATCGAAGAGTAGCGACAACCATCCTATAGCTCCATGAGACAGGTAGAAAACTGGGAAAAACCTTTTTCGCTTGTTTGACGATTTTCGTCACTTCAATTGCATCCTAGTCATTCCAAACGATTCTTCAGAAACCTCAATACTATATATTCCGATATTATGTGATCGTCTTTGAATTTTAACGGAAAAGTAAACCTGAAGTAGAGTTTTCATTGATTTTTACATGAGATTTAGAACTTGTATCCGCCAAATGCTTAGAAATTCCAGTGGAATTGAATGTGATGAAAATTTTCGAAACATCGACCGGAAATTTTAGATAAAAATTCTCAACAGTGGATATACTGAACAGGCGATATGTTTTACCTGAGCAGTTTTTGAACTGGGAAAGGCATTGATACGTCAAATCAGATATCCCAGATGCCATCTCCCCCCGCAGAACTACTATTTAGAATGACTCGTATTTTTTTCCAATTCCAACCAGAATTTCTTTGTTCTTCGGGCGGGTTTTCATCAGATATTGGAACTAGCAAGCCTATTCAGAAGTTTTAGTTATTTTAAAATCTAAAAGAGTTCAAAGAATTCGCTTGGCTATTTTTTTTGTGCGGGAAAATGTTTTCTTATCCAACAAATATCTATCACTTGAAAGAAAATCGATCAAAATTTACTCCCAAACCGCCGAAACTTCTACCAACCTCCGAATTTGAAAAAGCCGACCGATCTGATGAAAATGAAAATACCAAAAATGCAAGTGCCAGGAATTTTTAATTAAAATTTCTCATTGTGCACTCCACCAATCCACAACCAAGAACAATATTCTCATTTGAAAAGTGATTCCCCCCTGCAAACTGTCAAATCCACCGCAAATTCTTTAAATCTCTCCCCAACATCTTGAGTTCTATTTCAGTACCACATGTCCATTTGTCTCATCACAAATGTTCTGAAAACAGAAAGGATTGTATGAAACTTCTAAGTTCTCGATGGCGAATTGTGACTGACCTTGAAAATCCTTTGAACCTGAAATACGAATTGCCGTGTAAGAGGGGAATGGGAATAGAAACGGAAGGATAAAGTACACCACACCGGCCAAAACCTTCACCATGTGCCCGGAAATGGTGCGTCGAGATGTCTCTCATGGATCTCCTTCTCTCTTTCATTTTTCTCCTTCGAGCAATTCCATGACCCCCCGAATCATGTGGTTTTCACTTCTTCCTCCTTCTCTCTATTATTCACCGTCTTCCGTTTTGCGTGCCCCAACAACTGCCCCCGTGAGACTAATGCGGGATGTTTATGAAAGGAGAGGGTAAAAATTATTTACTCGATCAATCGAAATACTCCCATATGGACGTTGAATGAATGAAAAATCATTCCACTACCGTCTCCATATGAATTTTAAATAACCCTCTCTTTGTTTCAGAATTTGTTTTCACTGCTCTCTCACTCTCACTTCTTATTCCGCGCATTTAGGGGGGGGGGGGGCATGGAGGGGCAGACAAAACGTCCAAGAGTGTGTCGCGCTCGTACGCCCCTTCGCTGGGGACCGCAAATTACGACTGGCAGTATATATACTCCGCAAATAGAATCGTGGTTTTCTTTAGAAATATAAATGCCATGGTAGTTGGTAACGTTTGAAATGTTTTCCACCCGAGTGTGTGTTAGATGTATAATATTGGTTCTCGGAGGCAAAGACGGGGAGAAAAAAATAAAAGCCAGGATAGAATACCAGCCCAAGAGTGGTTTTGTGCCATATGGACAGCATTGCGATCAACCAAAAGTCGGACGTCAGCGGTGCTTACCATATGCTCGATGGTGCAGGAGAGCAACAGACGGGAGACTCCTTCGGTTTTTGTATTTCTTTTCGATTTTGGAGAGGAAGATTCTGGTCATTGCCATCGGGGAGGTATCGATGGTTGTGGGTGAAGAGGAAATTTCGTTGAAAATAATTCCTAATCCTCAAATTGTGTCCCTCGAAAATCACAACTGGAGACTCTCGAATGTTCCATGGTTGATATTGGAAAAAAATAATTAACTTTGGGGAGAATCAATTTCGTGAGAGTTTGTTTTCTTAGAACCTTATTTTTCGATTACACTCATTTCTAAACGTGGAAGGCCCAAAATATTATAATTATGTTTGGTAATTGAATGATTAGGCTACAGATGATCTCCAATGAATCCCGGTGGGAATTATCAACATGCAGAATTATTGCGCATTATTTTAACTCTGGAAGTCGTAAAGGAAAGCCCAAATTTGATGAAAATTGAAAATAGTGAAGGACGTTCATTCAAGGTCATATATAGTATAATTATCACCTAAGCCAGCATAATTGTAATATTTAAAGATGGATAAGGAGCACCAGCGATCGACTGATCAGGAGGAATAGTCTGTTGAAAATTCATATTTTCCTCCCAATAAAATTTTTCGTTGGAAGTAATTTTTTTCCGAAGTAATTTTTGTTCTGACAGAAAACTTTTCTCAACTACTTGGAACACTCGAGCGTCTCAATTGGAGATGGAAGCAAGCGTCAATTTGGGACTATTTCAAATTAAAATTAGTTTCTGTATTATCCTCAAAATTAGTTTTCAACTGCTTATGAAATTGTTTTTTTCTTTTGTAAACGCGTGACCGTACTTTTTCTTGCTGCAAAAGGGATAAAGAAACGTTCCAATTGCATTAATGAAATCATTTCAACTTCTTCAAAATGAATTTCCGTATTCTTTGTTCACCAAAATGGAGGTAGTCATTATTATGCTGGTAATGTTTATTGATAAGATAGTCTGAGCAATGTTCATAACATGCGGGCATCCACCAGCATATTAACGTCCAACTCTTTCTGTTTATCCTCCCAAACACTTCAACATTGAACTCGTCCGTGTACGTTTTTTTCCCTCCATAACGTTGTTCCGTTGACACAAACGTTATACTCTTTCTACGCACAATTTTTGTTCATCGTCTGACTGAAAGAAAGGAATATACCGGATAACCCAGGGCATAATATCGCATGAAACGAGCCGAGGAGAAAAAAAATTGTCTGAGACATCGCGTACATTTGAGTTCGAGCCAGGGGCTAAGAAAGGAATTTATTAAATTAATTTGCCGCGTCGACGCATCTCGTAAACTTCGTAGATGACCTCACTTTATAATTGTCGTGAATTGACTTGACTGGGACAGTTGCCTTTCTTTTTTTACCATCATGAGACTATCTAAACTATCAACTGAGAAATAAAACAGCTATAATTTTTTTATTCGTTACTCTTCTCTCTCAAGTTGCCAAAGAGAGCGTCTTCCAGAGCTTGGTCTTGGCGATGACCATTAAAATCGTGATATCATTACTCTTCTCCTCCCTATCTCCAAAAAATTAGTCGGCACGCGTTTGTACCAGTGTCCTCTCGACCCAGAGGTCCCAAAACGACGAGTGAAGTATCCTCGATAAGCCCAAAACACCAGATGGGAAACTCCCATCCTCATGTGCCCGATACTCGAGAGGTGCCTCTTCCAAGCCCTCAAAACTCTTCAGAATCAAAAGTGCATCCTCAAGATATATCACCCTGTCTCCTCCACCGCCTCCCCCAATCGCTTTCATCGTCCGCCGACATTGCACCGACCAATCCTCCTTATAAAAAAAAGCACGGAAGATAACTCGAATCGCAAAGGGAAACTCGAGGTTTCCGTGAGTACATTCACCATGCGCCGAATTTTTATGAAACCCAACTACAGAACGAAATCGAATTTTACATGTTTATAGTATTCAATTTTTCCCACTCTTCTATCATTTTTATCCGATTGAAAGTAACTCCAATTTCTTGTTGTAACTCCCATTTGTTGTTGACCTAAAAAATTATTAAAAGCTGTGACGAATTTTCACAAAAGTAAACTCAATCTAGTTAGACAATTCAAAAACTGAAAAATATCCAAGAGCGTAGCATAATCCGCTTGGCGAGTAAAAATATTTCCATTTCACTGAAATTTTGGAAAGCTCATTGACATTTTGGAGGAGCATGAAAAAATAGTATATTTCAGCACGTGTGGGGCAATTTCGTTTTTAA
>JAPYZN010001630.1:0-23997 GCA_030522865.1 Psyttalia lounsburyi | reverse complement strand
GACGAAATTTCCCAACAAGTCCTGAACATAATTTTATGCCACGAGGCCTGGAACCGGCTAAATTAGGCACAAGGCGCGAAAATTCTAAAATCTCTCAGAATTTTCTGTAAAACCTCAAATTTCATAATTTTCCATCCCAAATTGCATCTATGGCTTGTTTAAATAAATCTCACAAAAGAACAATCCAAGGGCATTCACATCTCCAGAGTTTGTCCTCGAAGTGGCGCTAGTGAGTTCGATAAATGTGAACACAGCATAACAGAAAATGCATCCTAAATATTCAATTAAAAATCGAGGAAGAATACAAATTGTTGATTCACCACTGCCCCGGCCTCTGAGATTCCCACGACCTCCATATCCCCTCGATTCATCGTAGTAGCATCGTACCACTATGCGAAAAAATTGGTATTTCTCGTCTTCCATGCGATCGTAAGTCCCTGGCCTGGATTTAATTTTCCCTATTTTTCAGGTAAAATCCCTCCACTGCATCTTGAACGATAGATTACTTCTGTGTATACACGTGGGGAGAGAAATGTATGAAGAATATTGGACGAAGGGGACAATAGAATCCCGGAACAATGAGTGAAAGGAGGAGGATTTATCCTTCAAAATGTATCTTTTCTACTCTCCGGAAGGACACGCTCCACGTGTACATGTACCGAGGGGGAAGGAGATATCGAAATTATTGTAAAAAGGGAGAATTGGTTTTTGGGGTAAAAACTCCTAGGAAGTGAAATATTCTGAGACTCTTGGATGGAGGATACATAACGGTTTTGCTTCCCCTCGAAAAAAAAAAGGAAACCCTGATTTCTTGTACCCATCGGAGACCTCTCCCCCATTCCCACTCTCTCACTCTCTTTCGAGGATTTCCCATATGGCTTCGATTCGCCTTCAGAATTTATTACCTTTCTAAACCAACAGTGGGGGAAAAAAAACATTAAGCATTAGTGAAAGTAAAAAATAAAATGGGCTTGACATGACTAACGAGAAACATTTGTTATATTTTTCCAGAGTATCCTGATCTCACCAAGATTTAGTCAACCACTGGGAGAAGATTAAAACTCAACGTTGAAAACGTTTGTACTTACTTCAGCTAGAGGAGATGGTGTATCTAATTGAACATCTTTGAAGATCGTTTATTGCCATTTGAAATTGTCGTTGAGTCGAGTGCCGACGAGACGCGACAGTTATGGTAAAGCAACATTTGATGTGTTTAATGAAACCGATGAGTTATATGAAGCTTGTCAATTTGAATGAGACTTCGATACTGTGCCTTACCATGTAAGTTCAACTTTTTCCAGTTAAATTTATATAGAATATATGTATACATGTGTATATTAAGAATTTGGGATACGAGTATTTTTTAGGAATGAGATGTTTTTCTTTCATTTAAAATGAGCCAAAAGTCGATATTTTTAGGGTTATTTAAGTATATGATATGGGAGTGTCGTTATGTGTGATTGAAATACAGCGGACTCTTAGTGCCTTTGCGCATCGTTATGCGCTCCGCTTAATATGTATTTTTGTAGTACAACGATTACGACAATATCGGAGAACTGCGTCAGCGATTGAAGTGGAGTCGATAAATAATGTTGCGTATACAAGTTGAACAGGAATTTATTAGCGGAGAATATTGGAAACTTGATAGAGAAAATTGTATTGGGTTTAAATAGTACTTATGCTTGCTCAAAAAAAAGTGCATTTCCACGTTTGCAACAATTCTTCTCTTCTCTCCATCAATACTCAACATTCGATTGTTTATAGGGTTTTTATAACTCGTCGTTGATGCCTTGAATTCCTTGTGAGAAACAATCAAAACATTGTAAATATCAGTGCCTTAAATTAATTAAGAGAATCCATTATGTCGAGACTATTTTTTGTACTTGTAATTTTTGTCAATTTTGGATATTTAAAATACATTTATACTATTTATGATGATATCTGTTTAATTATTTCCATTGCTATTCCTATTTTTTAATTTTTATCCTGGATGAAAACGGTTACGTAATCAAATTTGGATATTGCTAGTGGATATTCCACAAAAATGCCGCCCTCCAGTCGGCCCAGGAAAATTTTGAAGTGATAATTCCGCAGAAATTTAAAAAAGGCATATAAAATGCACAATCGGCGACAAAAATTGATAACGCAATGGTTTAACTCTATTCTTTCCTGGAAATCCATAAAAATTGGAATTATTTGCCGCACTTCGATAATTAGTTTATAATAACGATTTATAATAATAATTCTGATAAAAAGTAACAATAGAAGTCAAAATTTAACATGAAAGTTATAATTTGTACCGGAGTTGTTATCTCTCTCACTAAATTATAGACTCATGAAAATATTTTATGACGGTTTGACTAAAACATCGAAGAATTTCACATTAAAAAATTTA
Organism: Psyttalia lounsburyi; assembly: GCA_030522865.1. Lineage (NCBI taxonomy): Eukaryota > Metazoa > Arthropoda > Insecta > Hymenoptera > Braconidae > Psyttalia > Psyttalia lounsburyi. The sequence continues at coordinate 21,602 of JAPYZN010001630.1, read as the reverse complement.
TAACGTGATAAAAAAATAATAAAGACTGTCAATTTGAATTCAATTAAATGATTGCTTGAAAATTACGGGAAATTAGAAAAAATGGGCGCAATTTACTACTAACCGTTCATAGCTTATTGATTTCAAACAAAATCAATAGCAAGTTCCAGCACTTGCAACTGACTGTCGGCATTACTATCCATGATTAATATTCATATGTACGACATCATGAAAAATAGATTGAAACAACTACTGATAACATCCATCAAATAAAGTCCACTGCGTTTTCCATTTATTTTTTATTGATTTCCACATGGCAAAGGGGATGGAGTTGGCCCTGCCACCTCAAAAAAAAATGTCTAGGTAATGAAAATACATTTGTTAATTATCTTACATGATGAAATTGGTTATGCCTGGATGATAAACCGGCGAACCCCCTTCGCTCGTTGTTTTAACAATTTTTTTTTCTTCATTTTTGTGGTGCACGAGGGTCGATTTCCGGTTAGTCTCCACGCAGGGGGTAGCACCGTCATGTACTAGCCACGTCACTTCCGTTTGTCGAGTGTTTCCGGCCGTTATAGACAGCGTCGTTTACTGACCTGCAATCTAACCGCCACCCCCTCACTTACTCACCCCCTATTTGACGGACAGGACAAATGCAATTCATTTTCGAAATTCTATATTGAAAGGGAAAATGACCAGTAATTTCCGAGTTTTTTTTTCACTCGTGTCGATTTGTCCTGAATTGTTCTGTTTGTTTTTTATTCGCTGTCAGACGAGACGTGACTAAAACAAATTGCAATGAGATTGATTGATATACTGCATCGACCTCTTCACCGGATGCCCGTCAATTTTGAAAATAAATGAGATTCTGAATAGACAATCGCTCGTACATTATTGACCCCGTAACTTTTTAAAAACTACGGGAATGTTGATCTGCGCCGAATTTGTCTGCGACGGCTGACTAATCTTGGATTTCATACAGTAGGAAATAAGGTCTTGGGGTTTTATAATTAAAGTTCACTGAATAATTCAGCGGAGACCAATCGACGGGGATCCTCCGATCGGCACTGGATTCGATTATAAACAACAATATCCACTTATCTATGGCCACAAAGACATTACTGACCTAATCACATACAATTAATTATGATTCGCAGTGACTCGAAGCGACTCTTCAAACGATTAAACGCAAGTGATGTGTAATTTAGGTGATTTAACAGCGATTCATCGGAGGTAAATATAAGGGGTTTTATGAATTACATTCAATATATCATGATCCCTTTTAGCAGCTGACAAATTCGGTGACAAGCCACCACTTGAGGCACCCACATGAACACGCATTGCAATGAATAATGCACGACAATCGTCAAAAGAGTACACTTCCACTGATTGCTTCGACAATCAGATCAATGCATAAAACATTGATGCATTCGAGGTAGTCCAAATGGTATATACTACCAAATTTAGAGGCTCTTGGTGAAGGAGTTTTGTTAAATAATGACATCCGCGCACTTAGTACATTTTTCACGATAAAATTCTTCTCAACGTTTCTAGTTGCGGATGAGAAGTTCTGCTCGATATGAATTTTCCAATTTTTTTCTGACTCTGTTTTTCTTATCTTTTCATCAGAAAAATCACACTCTACAATTTAGAAAATGTAAACCGTCAAATTCCCATATATTTCAATGAAATTAATTGCATAGAAAAATCAAATTGCATTGATTTGCTTTATATTAGATATTTTGCATTGAATATTTTTATTTTTTTAAATGGAGATCCGTTGGGGAATTAACGAATAGAATCCGCTAATACTAATAAAAAAAACATATTTGCGAAACAGTTACATCTGAAAAAGTAGTGATAGATCTAATACTAATATATACTATCAATAATTACTAATATATATAAATAATAATAATAATTAATAATATTATCAATGAAAGGACAAAACTTTGGATTTTGAGCTTTAACTCCATTAATTCATTGAAAAAATTTACGAAATTTTCAATAATTTTTTAAAATTCATGACCTTCGGAAGTAAAAAATATTGCATATCCCCCCCATTTACTTGCAGAGAATCATGAATATAAACCCAAATGAAGGTGATACACTTTTTCCTCGAATGTAATTACTCATTCGCATTACAAAATCATCCATTTTTCCTATATTTTCGTCTGAATTGAGACAGTACAATTTACGATGCAAAATGAATTCGTCGAGGGGCAAGGTTACTGCATGCGTAAAAATTCTACATATGGAATATTTTCACGACTTACCGTGGTTATAAAAGTATCAATCAGATGGGAAAAAATTTCATTGTGTGCACGGACTGGTGAGCGTGACAAGTTGGAAAAGTTTGGAATTGTTGATAGGCAAGGGTGACTGGACAATTTGTGATCAATTCAGGATAGAGTCAATCTTCCATCCTGGATAGCGAAAGATCAACATCATACAAGAGAAGAACTAAGGGAAAGCGGCGGATCTGCCGTTGTTGTTCATTAGTGCACACAGTTGTTCGTTGTGTTTTTAATCAAATTAAAAAATGGATGCAGTACCTATTGCTGTCACCTCGTCCTACTTCACGACGAGCCTCTTTTACCCACTCATCTTCATCGTCGCTGCTCTTTGGGCAGTCCACTGGTATATTGAGAGCTTGAGAATTGTGCAGATGGGAAATAAATTGCCTGGTAAGCTCTAAAAATGATGCAATTTACGGGTAATTTCTGGATCCCAATTGATCTAATATCGGAAGGATATGATGGAAAGATCTGAATAATACGGAATGAAACATAAAGGCACTGGTCGAGAGTCGCAAGTTTTCATTGTCATTGAAATGCAATTGTCTTAATTAATAAGTATTCCTTTGTCTAGTTAATGTTTTTATAAACTAATATGGAAAATTGTTCTTGCTTTCCTCATCTTTTCTCCGAAATCCTATCCAAAAATATTTTACAATGTCCCAAGATATTCAAGACTCCCAGCTTTAAGGACGAGTTTAACATGATTGAAAGCTCTCAAGTGTTATTGATTTAGGACCAAAGACTGTTCCTTTCTTTGGAAATGCTCTACTCGCATTTGGAGTTGCACCGAAAGATATACTGAGTGAAGTTAGGAAATACCTTCACTATGGCAGAATTATCAGAGCATTTTTGGGTACAAAACTTATTGTCTTTCTGATGGATCCCAGAGACGTTGAGATCATCCTTGGGAGTAGTGTACACCTCGACAAATCTGTCGAGTACAGGTACAACTTCATCATTTCACTTCGCCTATTTTCAAATCAAGGTAGTTCAATGAGTGTTTGATTGACGAAATTTATTTGACGTTACAGATTCTTCAAGCCCTGGCTGGGAGAGGGTCTTCTCATAAGCACTGGTGAGAAGTGGAGGACACACAGGAAGATAATCGCCCCCACGTTCCACCTCAACATCCTCAAAACCTTTGTTCCCCTGTTCTACGAGAACAGTCTGGATTTAGTCAAGAGATTGATGTCCGAAGTTGGGAAGAAATTTGATATTCATGATTACTTGTCTGCAGTGACTGTGGACATTCTCCTGGATACTGCCATGGGCGTACGAAAGGGGAAGAGAGAAAAGACTGGATTTGACTATGCCATGGCTGTCATGAAGTACGAAACCTTTCATTGCTATGCTGAAAAGTTTTAATTCTAAATTAAAAATTGATTGAGCTGTGGACTTGTCCCCAAGATTAGAAATTACAGAAATTCTTTCTTAAATCAAGTCTAACTGAACTAATTCATTCAACAACTCTCTCGTCTTTAATCCAAAATAGTTGAAGGTAAATTCTACTTGATTTAATTTGAGAATTCCCTTCCATCGCTTGATAGAATCGATTTTTTTAGTGTGATTATCGTAAGTACTGATACTAATAAAGATGTACTTGTTAAAAAAAAAGTTTTATTATGTGTATTGTACTGTTTGAGAACGTGATTTCTTTATGTGATGGGACTTATTCTCCACAGGTTGTGTAATATTGTTCATCAGAGGCAGTACAATTTCATGCTACGCATGGACCCAGTTTTCAAGTGGTCAAAGTTTGCGACGAAGCAAGAACAGCTATTGAGCATCATTCATGGTCTGACTAGAGGTATTATGGACAAGAGGAAGCAGGACTATAACGAAAAGGGAGAGAGCGCATATCCTGAGGAGCTCAGACAGGGAAAAGGCTTTGATGAAACGTTAAAGGAGAAGATTAAGTCATCTAAGATGAGATATGTGAGGGATGATTTAGACGAACTTGACGAAAATGATGTCGGTAAGCAGACAATTTATTGCAAAACTATTTTACTACTCTACCTGTTTCTGCCCGGGCTATTCCCGTTTTCGCTTATGTCTGCATAGCAATCATGAGAATGTCTGAAATCATATATCTAATTATGCAACAAAAAATTCGGAAATGTTTGAAAAGTTTTGTAAGTTAAAAAAATCTAGGTTCGCCGGAGAACTTTCTTGAATTGAATAAATAATTACTTGTTAGACGATACGCAAATTTTGTTCAAAACTAAATAAACTCATGATTTTTCTAGAAATTTAGCGAATCTCTTCAAATTTGTTTTGAGAAAAGCAAATTTTCTTTTTAATAAATCCAAGCAGTTTCTCAAATCGTCAAGAAACGCCACAAATTTTCTTGCATGTTTCCGTAATTTGTATGTTGCATAAGAAACTCTAGAACGGGGATCCTAAAACAAATCACAGTGGGAATTGACTGGTCTTTCCTTTTTTTATTTCTGTATAAATCGTGAACAAAGAATAGAGAAGTGTATTAGATTTAAAGTTATTGATCGGAAATTATTCACAACCTGAAACTTTCATAGTCTACATTAAATAGACAAATAATTTTGTAATTCCACTTTGATAAATTAAATGGGATATTTTTTTCTGCTTTCAGGTGAGAAGAGACGCTTGGCGTTCTTGGATCTTATGTTGGAACTCGCACGAAATGGAGCCAACATGACTGAAGATGAAGTTCGCGAGGAGGTTGACACCATCATGTTCGAGGTTCCTTACCAGTAAAACTAGTATATCATCTAATTGAGAGGTTCATAAGTTTCTTTAATATTATTTCGTCTGCAGGGTCATGACACCACAGCTGCTGGCTCTAGTTTCACTCTCTGTGTCCTGGGGATTCATCAGGACATTCAGGTAATCTAACTCGTTTCTATTTCAATGTTTTCAAATAAGCAATCATATCATTTCGGTCATTCGTCTTCTTTAACCCAGCGAACACCATTTTCGTCCCTGGAACTGATTTCTTCGGCTGTTCGAGGTACTCATTGAGAGTCGAATCATTCCAAGTCACTCCTTTTTTCTTCATAGCGTCAGAATAATTAAAACCACCGGTCGCTACAATTGACCAATCGAAAAAGTTCAGAATGATATATTAATTTTAACTGTTCAGGTATTAAACAAAAATCATAGAAAACCCGAAAACCATCAAATTCTGCAGAAAAGTCTATTAAATTTATAATAATAATTATTTTGACCACGAATTCCGAAAAACCTGGGGAATTTACTAGAAAATTGGGAATGATTTTATTAGTAAATTATACAATTTATTTCCTTATCTCTATTTTTAGGGCCCGGTGTAATAATTTGTCACCTCGAAATCGCCGACCCTGATTACACGTGAGATACTGATCAAATCATCAGTAGATCTAATTTCTGACCTGCAGAAATCGTGCATGGAGGTCCAAAATGAGGCTTGCTCATAATTTAATAATTGTTTTTCTTGTAATTAGTCACGCCGATTTCGCGGTTACGAACTATAACACCCGGGCCGTAATCAAAAATTTTGATGAAAAATATTATAGATAAAGAGTCACTACAATTTCAGTTTTCTACACAACTAATTGCATTGTAATTTTTTTTATAGAAATTCCGTATCTCAGATCGCCCAAGTTTTATTCATTGTTATTCATGAGAAACGAAGTCAACAGAATAAAAATATCTTTATGTACAGATCTGGCTAAAGAAAATTTCCGAATATAAACGAAGTATAGGAAAAATTAAACTCTAACGATTTCGTACAAAATAGGAAACTAATAGAAAAAAAAACAAGTAAACTTTCACTCGAAGCTCCATAGAATTTAATAGCGAAGTCGTAATGGTTTTTCCCGAATATTTTCCGAAGATATTTTGTTCATTACTTCATTGCTATCACTCACTTCCCGCAGTTCTTCCTATAACTCCGAATAAATTGGGCCCAATTTTATGTTTCCCTCCGCTATCAACCGTGTGACAAGTCGCACACATCTTGACGAATAATTTCTGGCCATTCGCAGCATCACCCATCTCTCCCCATTAATTTAACCTCGCCCAAAGGACTTGTAGATTTTCTCCAATATCGTCAACATTCTTTTATTTTCAATCTAAAAAAAAAAGAAAGCTCAATCATTGCCATTAACAGGAACGTGTTACGGAGGAGTTGAACAGTATATTCAAGGGATCTGATCGTCCCTGTACATTTCAAGATACACTCGAGATGAAGTACCTGGAGCGCGTGATCATGGAATCATTGAGAATGTTTCCACCTGTGCCGGCAATCGGCAGACACCTCAACGAGGACGTCAAGCTTGGTAATCATTTTAATAATAAAACCACTCTGTCACCTCCATATTTCAGTTGTTAATGAGGACAATTTGAATAATCGTTACATTGAATTCTTTCAGCGTCCGGTGATTATGTGTTACCGCGTGGTACCACAGTCATTATTCCACAGTATCAGATACATCGTCTCGAGGAGTACTATCCGAATCCCGAAGTCTTCGATCCCGACAGATTTTTGCCGGAAAATACGCAGAGCAGACATTACTACGCTTACGTTCCATTTAGCGCTGGACCAAGGTATGTTAAAAAAAATCAGTCAATTGTTTTTCTACAAAAGTAAAGCTCATCATTTTTCATTCATAATTTTTGTACATCTCTTGGTTACAAAATTCAATATGATACATCCTATTTTTTTTATTATTTCAAGTTATCAATCGAAACAACTCATTGTTTATTCACAAATATTCGAAGTATTGCTCATGCATTCTGAATCAATTGAATGCCCATTCATATGTAATGGAAAATGGGAACAACTGGAGAATTGGATTTTAGCAGTAAATTTGTTTATTCCACGAAATTGTTAAATTTAAATATTAGAATATTACAGCTTTTTGCCAAAGTACTAAACGGAAGTTCTGACGTGAAGTTTGTTCAATTAGTATTTACGATGGTGCATAATTCAAAAATTTTTCGTTATTTATTATCACATTAAGAATTTACATAAAAAGCGCAAATCATGAAAAATTTCTCACTTCGGAAGTCATTGTAATTTATCGCTATTGCTGGACAAATATAACCGTCTTTTTTGTGAATTCTTATAGAGTTCACTCACGGAAAAGTGACGTTTCCATCCTCAATATTCCCATTACTTCCGAGAGAAAGTTAATTTCATGACCCTAGTACTGATAAGCCACGAAATGAATGTCACACAGCAATAATTGCACATTACGTCATCGGACGATAAATATTTGTTCATCCATATAATTATATGTAACGGCTCTAATATCTTTACAGCCAGTCTTCTTGAAATTAAAAAAAAAAATTCCCCAGAATTCTCTAGCAGTAGATTAAACACGCTAAAAAGCACGAAAAATGATTATTTCTCAATCAAAAGGCATCGTAAAGCATCATAATCTCTGATTAGACGACAATTAGGTTTCAAGTGTGTGCTGGGTATGTAGGAATAATAATTAGTAATTTTTTCATAAGTGGAATTTGACCGCCATCGACCAAAATATGTAGGGAATTGAGCGTGCGATTATATTCTTATTGGTGATTATATTCTTATCGTGATTTTGTACTGACCACACCTAATTATCGCCAAGTAAAGGGGGGAATAAGGCATTATGATAGTTCATTTGATTGAAAAATAATAATTTTTCGTGCTTTCTAGCGTGCGCAATTTACTCGGACGCAGAGAAAAAAAATATGGAAATCTGGGAAATCTAATAACAAAAATAATTGAAAAATCTCAAGAAGACTAGCATTACGCACATTAGTAACAATCGAGCAGTACTTGTTCCAATTCCATGAGTTGAGAGATTGTCTCAAAATTTCAATACAATCTCGAAAAATAATGACTTTTTTTATGACCACGAGCGTATTAATTTGAGGTCATCGACAGACAACCTACAATCACAGATTGTCTCATAACTCAACAGTCTACAACAATATCAATTCTCTTTATCATATGGCTAGTTTCTATGATTCGACACGCACCCCAAAAAGTTATTCATTCGCAATCATTCACCTTAAAATTTAACATATTATAAATACACTGACTCATAAAACAAAATCAAAAAACGTGTCTAGCAATAAAACATACCATACCAAACCACAATCGGAGCAGTGAGGTCCGCAAGATCTCTATGATTTTACGTGATATTGACATCGATTATGATAATTAAATAAATTTGTTCCTAGATCTTGCGTCGGTCGTAAATATGCAATGTTGAAGCTGAAAGTACTCCTCTCTACAATACTAAGAAACTACAAGATTCTCTCCGATCTCACCGAAGCAGACTTCCGGCTACAAGTGGACATCATCCTAAAACGCGCAGATGGATTCCCAATCTGCATCGAGCCGCGAGCAAAAACCGCGACTGTTATGTAAATCTTTATAATTGGAAATAATAAATTCCCCATATTAATTTATAAAATTTATGTTTTTCTGTCTTCTTTTATTCCGATAGTAAGATACTAATTCAATTCCCCATTGAGGAATAAACACACAGTTCATGGCAATTAGAGCCAGCTGGCATACGGAGAAACTATCAGTCAAGTCCTTGATGATACCTGTGAAGTTGTCAATAAAAATACATGTTTTTAACTTAATTAAAAAATTTCGGCAGACTTGCCTCATTGACGGATAAAAAAATGACGTATCATAAAAGCTATTTATCCTCAGAGGGAAGCATCAAGAGATCCACAGTGAGGAAAATATCTCCGAAGGCAACAGGATAGTGACATTTTAGTCATTATCTTTTTTGCAGAACAAATTGAGTTAAAAAACCGGAAAAACAGTTGGAGCGCTCTTTACGTCCCATGTAAGGACATCCATTTCTAAATATTGTATAGTATTGTTTAGTAGTATTGTATATAATACTCCATTTAGCCTCTTTAGTACTTTAAATCAAGCACTGATTGATCGAAGATATATACTATTTTCATACAAACAATATACGACTTAAAATTAGTGGAGAATAATCATCAAAGATCTCATCCGTCAATATTTTCTCAATATCTATTATACGAACCAAAAATGGGGTTGGCAACAACAAATGTCAGTCCATTGATCATCGAGAATATTCCATAGCAAGCGGCATATTTGTCCACAGGATAATTTTCAACAATCACCAGAGATTGAGGGACGTATAAGAAAACTCTCACGATTCCAATCAACACCATAGAGACCATTATGCCCATAAAGGTTGATCCTACATTAAAATATGCTGAGAAATCGAGGATAGATTGAATTAATTAAACATCGATTTATTGCATCGTAGACCACGCAGGAAAAATCAATTGAAAAAATTACGAAACGAATGAATTTGATAGACAATTCTATTGAATGTATATTGAACTTTATACTACTTTTGGGCAATTCTATTGAAATGGTCAAGAGAAGATTCTTCATCTGTAATTTATTTCTATTTTTATATGTAATTCATTGCCCTCACATTTTATTAACATCCTTTTTTTCTATTCGTCAAATAAATTAAACAAAAAACTTGGGAAATTTGCCTCCGTGAAAGGCTATGGCAATTACCGTTCTATTAAGTTTGCTGTAAAATATGTTTTATTCAAGAGTTGCAATAGAATTGTCTAACGAATTCGCCAATTATTTGTATTGCGAATTTTTCACTCTCTCACCGAATTTAGCTACTACCATAGCTAGGGTGGCTATAAACACTACTAGTTTTGCTCTGATGTCGACGAATATTGTCATTATTGTCATAATGATTTTTGTGACAAACTCAGCAGCGCAGGATAGCGCAACTGCATATGAAGCATCCCCAGTTGTATATCCGTCACTGAACATTGCCAAGGGCAGCAATGAGGAAAAGTCTTTAAGGATTGCGAGATCAAATAGATCCAGAATCGTTTCTCTGAAAAATACAGCAATAATTACATTAAATCTCATAATTTTGTGACAAGTGAAATAGTAAACTGAGATGAATCAATTTCAGAGTTTCGCGTTTGCAAAATATTTAGAAGCTGAAGGAAAATAGCCTTTTTTTTTCATTTTCTTTTTAATGAGCACGTTGTATGAACTGTGTAATGTATTCTATTAAAATATGTACTGTAGAAATTAGTCGGCTTGAATTATATAAATTTTTCTCATCATTTTCATGAGAGAAGAATAAAATTTGGGTAAAAAACTTGAAGAGAGTATGCCTGAAACCTTCTACAATTAATATCTTAACAGAAAAATTCTAAATCTTGCGAAAATGCGAATAGAATTTACGACAGTAATTCAATAGAAATAGAAGTCATTTTTTTTTCATTAGTGAATTCTCTGGCTTACTTTGCAATTCTTTTTAAGGTCAAATCTTTGCGGAAATGCTCTCATTTTCTTCAGATTCTAAGATATTCAAAGTCGAACTGAGGAATTCGTCCCTTCGGCCTCCAAAAGTGGGAGATGTGTGCCATGAGGGGAACGAATTGTTTTTGCCTCTACCAAAAACTTGTGCCATGAGGGGAACGAATTGTTTTTGCCTCTACCAAAAACTCAACCTGCTCTGGAGTGAAGTTGATTCATCTGATTTTACCATTTCGCTACTGAAGTAGTCTTTCATGTTCTTTTAATTTAATGCCGTACATAAATCCCTGGTCTTCTTTATTTTCGACTTTTCCATTCGCTGCAATTAAATTTGCCTTCTCTATCATCACAGTCTTTTCGTTGTGAATGTCATTTGGAGTCTTCAGCGAGTGTTTCTTTCGTAACTGCAGTTCCGCTATTGCAACCCCCAAATTGCCTATGCTAGAACTGGGGGACGATAGAACTGAGAGTCCCAGTACCGGTGTTCTTGAGATGGAGTTCACTCGTGACCTTGGGTCTTTTATCAAAGCAACGTCAGAGCTTGACGCAACTTTTGCCTAGACATAGTTTTGATTTTTTATTGAATTTCTGTATATATGGAACTTTAATAATCTGAATGGAAAAAACAGTAAAAAAATTATTTTAGGAATCTGGAAAAGTTATAGAAGGAAGTGACTTTGACAATAATCTCTGGTATCAGGCACCAATGAATTCACTTCGGAGGAAAAAAATTATTTTTATATTTCTGATATGAATAAAAATTCCATTAATAATAAATTTTTACGTAGAACAACACCCATTTAACAATTTGTTGGAATTTTGAAACAAAAAAACTAAATAAATTTTTCATAACAAATTTCATTAAAAACTCAATTGAACTATGACTTAATAGAAATTTTTTAGCAATGTACCGAAAAATGTTGTTGGATCAGATCCTGAAAAGTGCGCTGGTATGCCAAACCCAAAAATTTTGGATTCTTTAAGACAGTCAAATACCTTTAAAGTTTCGGTGAGAATTGTATGATGTTGGGAGTCTTCCCTAAGATTCCCGAGACTGCTCCACCGACTAGGTTCAACACTCAACTTCGTTTCATTGATTATTGGGGCGTTTTGATTCACTTCGATGTTTTTATAGATATCATCCATTGCAAACTTTTCTTTGGATAATTTTCTGTGCGCTTGCCTCTCGGCGAGCACTTCCTTGGGATCCCTCAGGTGCCATTCCACGGGATGCATCAACAGCATTCCGAAAACACTGTGGAAACTTACAGCACCAGTTAAAGCTATTGCACCTACGAGCAACAGAGAAAATTGAATGTTAAGAGAATTAAACAGCCCGTAATTGAAACCCCACATTTTCGTTCCATTTAATAAGAGTATAAATTTGATCCTGTTAATGCACTCTTGAAAAAAATGGTTACATGACTATATCACTTGTTAAAAAATCGCGGCCAAAAGAACACGCGACAAAATAGCACGTAAAAAAATATCAAGGATTAAAATACCACCTGTACAATATATCGCCCAAAAAAATCATGGGTATAAAATTTAAATAACAATGACAAATAACGCAACCGTAGAAACCTTTATTCGAAGGAACTAAAATAATATACAAAAACCAGCCATCATGTACAAGACTCCAATGAAAAGTCCAAATTAAGAGACACTCGTCAAAAACTGCAATACTTCATCACGATCATACTGCCGAACTAATACTTCCAGGGCCACATCAATTTCCACATACCGTGATATACACGTCGACGCCCTCAATAATATTTCGTACCTGTGATATTATTTTCGTGATAATATGGCCGTGGTATTTTTAAGTGTGATAAATAAACTTTGTGATATTTTGTCCGCGAGATTTGAAAGGCCGTGATAAAAGCATTTGTGATATTACCGACCGTGATAATTTGTCTGTGATAAAAAGTCGTGACACCAAAAAAAATTCGACAGATCTTCAAGTTTGTAAGTACAATGTGAACTCGTCCAAGAATATTCATCCAAAATGGCACATAATCGATAAATTTTTTTTTTGCAATACCTGCCCAAAAACTTCACTTTTCGGTACCGGTTTTCGTGCGTAAAGTGGTACTTTTCCGCACAGTCTGCGTAAAGTGAAACTCGTGCGTAAAGCTTCGCTTTACGCACTCGAATTTCACTTTACACACGATCTTGACTTTTCCGCACTCCGTACAAGAAAAAACCACTTTGCCCTCAAACCTCCCCTCAAAGCGAATTTCGGCAGGTATTGCAAAAAATTAGGTGTGCAACACGTGCGTATTGCCTTTTTCGCCTCGTGTGACGCCTAGCACTCGTGGTCGGCTTCGCCGGCCCCACGTGCAAGCGATGCACAACTCGTGCGAAAAAGTGCTACTTTACGCACTAGTTGCACAATATACTATTTAATCTGACAGATGAAGTTATTACCGTTATCCTGATAACAATTTCAATTCACAGGCCCGAATTTATTATTTCCGAATGAAAATGTCAAAACGTAAAAGATTTTGGCCAAAATTTTTTACATAGGCACGTCGAAAAGTCCGTCGTTATCATCGGGAGCGGCGGAGGGGGGCACCGGTGAATAGAAAATCTCGAGATTTATTCGAATAACAAATTTCCAATAAAGATTCTTAGATAAAACTCCTCAGCCAACATTCACCTCGATCGTCACTCAACTTTTGCAGTTTTCTTTCGCACTAGCGAATTAAAATAAAACCCCTGAGAATGGACAACTCATAAAAAATTATTGCCATATTCTCATACCTCGAAAACCGTAGATCTCCATCATTTCACCTATGAAGATTGGATATAGTACCCCAAATAAACTCATAATGATCTGAGTGGCACTCGTCACCTAAAATTCAAAGAAACGAACTGATAAAACATTAGAATAGCCCAACATAAATTGCAGCTTTCAGAAACAAATTTTGGATTCTTACAGTGGCTCGTCTCTTGACGAAATAAGCGTTGAAATTCGACTGACAAATTGTACCCATAATGCCTAAGCCAATACCTTGAGTAAAGAAAGTAATTCCTAACTGATAAACATCCATTACCACAGCAGCAATCGTCCATGAGATGGAGAACACCAGAGCACCAGTGACACCAACGAATCTCATTGAAAATTTTTTCAATAATCCATTTGCACAGAGTCCTAGAAACGTACTTGAAAATAAACTGCACTAAAAAAAATCTTTTACCAAGTTAATTTTCTTACTACAAAAAAATCCACACTTTTGCAAATGCAAATATTTTTACACATTTACTTGGTATAAATTTACTTTACTTTAACTGTTTTTCTCAACGTGCTTCACAAATATCTTGTACCAGTGAAAGTAATTCATGTTATGGTACCTGATAGTGACCAGCTTATTGTCCATATCATATTGAGAATTGTCATTGATGAGCCAGGGGAGCCACTGGACTCCAGCAAATCTTCAAACATAATGGCAAAGCATGGTACGGTGCTGTACATCACCACCTGCACAAAAGAATTTTGTCCTCTTGAATTATCTCACATGGGACGAGTAAAAAAATTCACAGAAAAGTCCCAGCGAATGTGAGAGGAAATAGGAGTGGTTTTCTATTCCAATTTTTATTAACGTTTGATGAATTCTACTGAAATGTTCCGCAAATTATATGAATATTTGTGTTCAATAAAAAATTTTAATGGAAAATATTCTGTGGAAAAATATGAATTGGATTTTTTATAACTATATAATTTATTTTATTCAGAGATTCTCCCACTGAATTTCGTCGACGTCAAATTTGTTGATTAATTTCTACAGTGAAAAAAGGAATGAATTCTCTTCATTTCTATCAATTTGAGACTGAGACGTAATTTTTAACAATTACCAATTATTATTTTTCTCAATTATTAATGATTGTTATGAACATCTAGTGAAATGATTTCTCTGTTACTTACAGAAGTGATTGTCATTCCCAGTGCGACCATCCACCCCCATCCACCCTCCGGTGCTAGGTCCTCCTGTGTCAACGTCTCCTGATCATCCCTAGGTTCGGCTGTTGTCAATTCACTCTTCAGTATTTTTCTCAAACTATGTCGCCGCAATATTTCCTTCGGCGCATTGAATTCTCCAATGTCGTTAGTCATTGCACCCACCAAAGTCAGGATTACCACTCAAACGAGAAGAGGATCACTTGATTCTTATTTACTAATCGGAAGCTAATGAAGCACCGATTCCTCTCAACGTTCTGCTTCGCACTGCACATGAATACACATCGTAAAGTAAAATCACACGCCTTGACAATTGACTAAACAGATTTCTTATCATATGTTGGAAGATTCCGGCGTATCATTTTCTCTCGTTCTTTATTTGCTGGTGGTATTATTGCTATCAGGCTACAGTGCGAAAAAGACATTAGTGTCAATTATGAATTCCGGAATTACTCAGCCGAGTTGAATCAATTGAGATTTTATCCATTGTTTTCTTTAAACAGGTGAACAATAATTGAATATCCAAATTGGACGGTACTCATACAATGTAAAGAAAAATATTAGTTTGTGTATATTTACTTTTTATTGAAAATTATATTTCTCAATTCATTTTTTTCTTCATTGAATGAATTTAAAAATATTTCACAGTATTCCCAGTACGTTCCCCCACAAGATAACTTTCCACGACTATTAGTAGTTGTTATTGCATGAATCAATGTACTCACAAAGCCCAGGAACTACACCACTAATGATGATGTTAAAACAATTAACTGAGAATGGATTGAAAAGGAATAATGAGCCAAATTGCGCTTGTCATTTTCCAACCGTCATTTTTTTATTGTTCAGTATTCCGTTATTATTATTATCCCTTTATTTGTTTATAATGTATTTAAAAAGTACTTACGATTACAAAATTTGTCCCTAGTGTTCATTTAAAATTTCTCCACTTTCTTGAATTTTATGCATTATTCTTCAGATTTATACATATCACATCGATTCCCCCCGTATGAAAAATCTCGTTCGTTAAACGGACAAATAGTAATCGAATATCGAAGTTCATATAATCGTTGGATTATTTGTTTGTATTCACTCTAGTCTAGTTTACATTTTTCACTTATCATTTTTTAGTCTACAAAATCAATTTTGTTTTTCATATTGTCTAGCAAACACTGGTGCACTTGCATTAAAAAGTGATGAGAACAATTACGGCAACAAGTGAGAGTATCGTACAATGCTCGGTCTATATTCCGAATGGCTGCCTCTCAGCAACTGTCAAAGGTTGAGTATTAGCATGAATCGATGCTCTCACACTATCCGGTAGTACTATTAATATAATGATCTCAATCAATTGTGGACGTCCGCCTGGAAAAAGCCCTCTTTGGCGATATTGAAACTTTCCACACTCCGGTTATCTTGGTCGCACTACTTTTATGGAGTGACTTCTAAAAAACCTTCACAGAATCTTTAATGTTTGAACGATTCAACCGTCTCAATGACTTTTTCGTTCATTCAGTCCATTATTGCACTATCATATAATCACATTTGAAATTGCAAAAAAATGTAATGTTTAACAATTAATCATTCGCATGAAATTTTTATCAATTTCCCTACTAAAAAATCAGGCAAATTTTAGAGAATTAAATAGAATACCATTTTTTAGTCCACATAACAGTGAAAATTAATGTATATGAAATATTGTGAGAATTTTCTGCTATTTTTGCGTCACTTGAAATTCAGGCGAAGGTGATATTTAATTTTGGTAATGAAGCTATTATGAATACTACTGCTGCTCATTGACCATTTGCCTGCATATGCTAAGTGTTTTTAGGGATTAGGGATTTTTAGCAAATTTCTGCACGAAGAAAGTTTCGAACTAGTTCTGTGGGTAGATAACCCACATAGATTTCGTATCATAGTACATGTCCGATGAGCTACTTAATTATGTCCGTGATAGCTATCGTCTGAGATTACGTAGCTTATAAACAACATTCACAATTTTTTAAAAATTATCAATGCAACAGGACGCAAAACCACATGCACAGAATAATAGGGAGGAAAACATTATAACTAATCAAACGATTAAACCGTAACTTCCAGTGAAAATTGATTATGGTGGTTTGGTATAGATTTCAGACTCTTCTAAGCAGAATTAAAAAATATTAAACGTACCTTTCGGGAATCTTAAATCAATTGGATCAATTTTGGAAAACAAGGGCTACCAATCGCCGATGTCGGTAACTCAATGGCTAGGCGCGAGGCTATAGTTTCGTGAAGCTTGTGACTTCGAATCCCTGTAGGACCGAATTTTTTGGAAGGTACCGGCGACTGGGCGGTTGCTAATAGAGCAAACCGCCTGTACCGCTTTTCCCATGTCAACTTCTATGTTCTAGAAGAGTCAATGCTTGTCTGATTCTCCTCCCAAGGATTGAATACGATTTTTCTGCCAAAATTGATGAAAGTAAGCGTTATTAACCGAGGGAGGCGAGGTTACAATGCTCACTTTCGGTCCATGTAGGCAAAAAAAGTGTTACCAATGTCATCTAGAAATAAGTCCGATAAAAACAACCGAATTCTCCAGTAAATCCCCCAGGCTCTGGTAGTCCAATTTTTCGTACGCACATTTCGTCACGGGAATAAACGAATAATTAAATAGTCCACTTGAGGATAGGATTTTATTCAAGAAATACACTTATTTCTCTAAGTCAAGAGTACTCAGACCGATTTGTTGATGTTTTCACCGCAGAATCTTTCCTCCAGAAATCCCTTATGAGCTCCATCCCCCATGGCACAATGAGAATGCAATTTGTGGCGATTAAGAATAGTTGACATACTTGGAAGCTCCCCGTCACGTCCTTAATGAAACCTATCGACAGACATACTTTTATGTTCTCCATTCATCAGTGCAAATTTGGATTGAAATACTTACCGAATAGAGGACCACCAGCAATAATCAGGAACCCACTGACTAGTGAGAATATGCCGTAGCATGCGGCGTATTTTTCCACTGGATAATCCTCAACGACTACCAAAGGTTGCGGAACATTTAGCCATGATCTGACAGTCCCTATTAGTACCGTCGATACCATTATGCCGGTTAAGGTATTTTCCAGGTGAAAATATGCTGAGAACATCATTATTAATGAATAGTTGAGATAGCCAATGTGGCATTGTGTTTCAAGTTTTTATTCCGGAGAACCTATTTCCGAAGAGCTTCAAGTAATCACATACAGAAAAAAAATTATAAAAATACATAGAGAAGAAACGTTGTATGTAAAAATCAAACTCGACTGGTTTTTTGGCATTCACTAAACTTTACGAACGTTTACTACCCCAGGTAAGAATTAATAAGTGATCCAAGCTTAGCCCAAAGCTGTTAGAGCACCAAGATGATAATGTTACATGGCTGTCAGAACTCAACCATGCTTAGCCTGATTTTTTATTAATTACTAGAACTAGACGCGCGCATATGCACGCGGAGCGCGCGTCTAGTTCTAGTAATTGATCCTAGTGCTCGCTCAATTTTTCTCGCTCAATATTGAAAATACAGCAATTTTAACAGTTTTTTGGGTTCATTCGGTTTTCTGATCAGAACTCAAAAATTATTCGACCGAGAGACTCGGGGTCAACGGCATTGAATTTCTGAGCCCAAAATAAATTTTAAGGCGAATTATCCCCCACTTACCTAACCGCAATTCGTTATTTAGCGTATATCGCAAATATAATAACTTAAATTAATTTAATAAAAATGTGTTAGTACATTTGCCTGAATGATTAATGTCAAAATTCCTATACAAAATATCTAGGAAAAATCCTATGAATGTCAAAAATGCTATCGTCCAATAGCTTTATCAAGCCAATTCGCCATGTTTTTCTATGATTTTTAGTAATATCTGGAATTAATTCCCTTACCAATTTTAACACCAGCCATGGCGATAGTCGCAAAGAAGAATATCGTTTTGGCTCGAGCCTCCACGAATAGAGTAAACACAACTAGAAGTATCCTGGACACTAGTTCAGCAGTTGCCCCTACGGTGATGGTCATAGATGTGTCAGCAGTGCTGTACCCCCCCTCCAACATAGCCAGAGGTAGTAATGAGGAAAACGTGAAATCACTTACAAATACAAAACTCATTCCCACACTCATGATCATGAAAGTTCGGTCTTTGAGGAGTGACAATTCGAACAAATCTGCCAGCATACGTCTGGAATATTGGATCACATAATTGGCAGACAATCATTTTATGAGTGAACAAAAAATCAGAGATGATTATCTTACAGAGTTGAGAAGTCTTCGCTTTGCCTCTTATCTTGATGCCTCTCTTTTGCAATCAGATCTTTTTCCTCTTCATTTTTTTGCTCAGTCTTTTCGTCATAGCGATCACTAATGTATTTCGGTAAATGTTCGGTGCGCTGTTTAACCTCTGCCAAAGCACCGGCGATGCTGCCGATGCTAGAAGCTGAGGGGGCTGAGAATGTCTGCTGCAGTGGTAGCTTCGGTCTACCGGACCCAGACTTCGATCTTGGACGGGAGAACCCACCCTCTCCAGCGGAACAGGTTCTCTCAGCTTGTTCCTGAGTAAATAATTTTGATAATGAGCATTTTATTTTTTCAGCGGATGGAACAAGCAGTGCAAAAGGGGCAAATGATATAAACCATGCGTAATATCAGAGTAATATAAGGATCATTCATGAAAAATTGTTTAGACATTAAATATCCGAACGTTCAAACAACAATTCCAATTCAATTTATCTTTGGAATGATTAATTGAATTCTAAAAATCTCTACTTAAGACTTTTAGAAGTAAATGAAGATTTTCATATTTCCTGAAATTCAATCGGAAAATTTCAACTTCATATTTTAATAATTTCCAAACAAGGACTTATGTCTTTTAGCGTAAATACATTGTATAATTGATCTCACATGTACAGTGTACATTGTACACTGTATTCATATCTCTTAGGAAGAAAAAAAAAGTGATATGTAAAAGAAATATACAATACCTGTGGATTGTTATCAGAAAAGGAATAACTGAATAGATAATAGGATTTGTGGATTATCTGTCATACACGAAGACTGTAATTACCTTGAGTGTTTCTATTAAAATCGATGAATGATGTTGACCCGATTCCTTGCACCTGAGATTCTCCAGGCTGTTCCATCTACCAGTTTCTAAACTCAAATTGATATCCCCCAATGTAAACCTGCGATTCTTCACTAGCGCGTGATTGAACTTGTCGCTTATACCGGACTCATG
The DNA here is from genome assembly GCA_030522865.1 of Psyttalia lounsburyi. Lineage (NCBI taxonomy): Eukaryota > Metazoa > Arthropoda > Insecta > Hymenoptera > Braconidae > Psyttalia > Psyttalia lounsburyi. The sequence continues at coordinate 1,796 of JAPYZN010001630.1, read as the reverse complement.
AGACAATTTTTCCGCCCGCAATTGTCGTCTCTCCTCGCGCACCTCCTCGGGATCCCGGAGGTGCCACTCGACTGGATGCATCAACATCATTCCGAAGATACTATTGAGACTCATCGCACCGACGAGTGCAGCAGTTCCTTTTAATTAACAATCTACATTATTCAGAAAATTAATCTCTGAATGACGGCAATTTAATCGATATTGATACCTCGAAATCCATATTTCTCCATCATATATCCTATCCAAATTGGATATACTATCGATCCAATGCCGACCACCACTTGTGCAGCACTCATTACCTGAAGGGAAAATATAATTGTGTTAATTTTTTCTTCATTTGTTGCTATATCAGTTCATATCGAATTGTTTTATATTATTTTTTATAGACTTCTTTTATGTTTCGATTCTTAACGTAACTTTTTTCTTGCCATTGCTACGTTCCGAGTTTCAATTATTCTCTTCGAAATTTTTCAGACGGTCGTATCTCCGAGGTTTTATGAATTATTATCCCAATTTATTAGAGTTTATGACTGATTAGCGTTACTGTTCATACACTTCTATGCGCTACACTTGTTTGCTCCTCAAAAAAAATGGAGAGCAAGCTCGATAACATTCTTAAACTTCATCCCCGAAAATTGAAGTCGACAGGTATTCCAAAAATATTGTGTTACACTGGTGTAACAAAAAGTACAATTTTACCCCTTGGAGTATAATATTCGGTTTTCTTGAATTGTTAGAAAAAAATCCTCGGCGATGAGTGAAAATTTTTGTTAAATCTAGAACTTCAAGGAGGATAAAATTTACTTCTGCCAATTATATTTTGTTTCCGACAACCAGTACCCGAAATTCCCATATGAAAAATCACTTAAAATTCTTGTCAGAAGAATATTTGATTGACAGAATTATATTTGCTCTCACTGTTCTTTCTCCTCATATACTGAGAAAAAAAATCTTCAACCAAGTAAATTTCCTTATTGCAAGGAAATGTGTATAGCCAGTTGAATTTGAAAAGTATAGTTATTTTTGCGGCCAGTACTTGGCATTTACTTGGCTCCAAATTTTTTTTTCTTGGCCTGGGTCTGAGTACCGCAGAGTTTTGAGATGCAGACGTTTGGATCGAAGATCAGAAGTGATTTTAACAAGGTATTTTCCTATAGATACTCGTAAATCCCCTTCTAAGTTAGTAATAATAAAGGAAAAAAAGCACCTGGTTATGGTAATCGAAAATGAGACACAATTCTGACTTGAACTCACTATTGCCCTCTTCTTGACGAAGTATGCATAAAAATTGGCATTTAAGATAGTGTATACAAAGCCGCCGCCGGCTCCCTGAACAAGGGAAATGAGAGCCATCTCATAAACATGACTGACAAATGCCAACATGACATTTGGAACAGCATACAGAACAGCTCCGGCGACTCCCACACCTCGCATCGGGTACTTTTTTAGTAAAACATGCGTCAGAAGTCCTAAAATAATATCGAAAACATTTTTAGATTGCTCAATCCCCAACAATCCTCCCTTCCGCATCATATGAGTTTGTTCATGGATTCAGCAGAATTACAAATAAGAATCAACGAAAGATAAGGTTGCTTTATTAATTCAAATACTAGAGACCTTGTATCGCTTATGAGAGGGCAATAAAGCTTAATAAAATTCGACAAGTGTCGATGCTTACCTGAGAGGGAATAGCTAATCATGAAGACTGAATTGATCAGTGTCATCGCTGAGCCACCTTGACCTGTTGCCTCGAAAAATTCCCCGAACATGATAGCGAAACACGGAGTAGAACCAAA
>JAPYZN010001629.1:4973-20364 GCA_030522865.1 Psyttalia lounsburyi | reverse complement strand
GGACTCGGCCCGCCTTCGGCGGGCCGAGTCCTCGTCCGGCGAGCTTCCCCCCTTCGACAATACAGCCATTGCCGGCCTTGTAACACAATATACTATTTTTCTGGTGACGGTGCCCGATCATTCGTAATTCGAATATAGATTAATTAAATTCGTTGAAATCAATCGACTGTATCCGCCTGGATTTGGACCGGGGACCTGTCGCGTATTAGGCGGGCGAGATAGACTCACTACATTGCATTTTCACGCAACTCGGCATTCAATTGTTGCGTGACAGAGAGTTGCACATAATTGCAATGGTTGTCGCCATGGTGCGGCAATTTAGCCTTGCAGCGAAGACGTACGAATGCTATGTTCGGCAAGCGACAAAAAGCGAGGAGAATTAATACCTGGAAAGCTGTGCAAACAGGTGAATTTGACAGCTTCAACCCTGACGGAAAAATCAAGTTAGAATGGCCGTTTGAGACATGTGGGACATGTGAGATGTTGTTAGAGACTTTGAAAGGTTACCAACCGGGGTCTTGTCCTTGCAGCGGAGTGGGATGGGATTTCGTTATTTAACCAATAATACTAGATTGAAAGAATTAATTGACAACAAAATCAAAGCCTTCAGAAACGAATTGATAAGAGATTTAAATAATTAATTTCCGTTGCGAAAATAAAGCATCAATTCACGATTAGAAAACTATTCTACGGATTTCTCAACTATTAAACTAACTCTTGAATATTTACCGAATAAATATCAAGTGGCGGCGATAGAACCCCTCCGATAATAATAAAACGTTAAAAGAAAATGATAATGAAAGATTTAGTAATTTTATTTAACAATTTATTAAACTATCATTATTTCCTAAACCCAGACAGACCAGACAGTAACTTCGATAATTTGCCACAATTCATCGGCAAACTGGCCTTCTTTACAGCAAATGTTCGAGTTATTATTTACTGGGAGTGTTGAACAGCATTAGTAGTTGCAATCTACAAAAAGAACAAGAATACAATTGATCCTTCCAGTTATAGACCGATCAGTATATCTCCTTACTTAAGTAAAATTTGTAAAATAGTAATTAACAACTCTATTTGCATACAAAATGATTCCAAACAACCAATACGGTTTCAGGTATCACCACTGCACTCTAAACGTACAAAAAGATAATACTGAAAATAGTAAAAATGCTATGTTGTAAATAAATTGCTGAGCGACATTCATGGGAATATTTTTCAATAAAAAATGGTAGGACCCGGTCTATTAGATTTGGAGAAGGCTTTCTACGCAGTCTGGTTAAATGTTCTATCAAATAGTATATTTCCGGCCTGTCGTTATGGGGTTTTTTACTCGCGCAGAGTTTGGTGAGCCGAGCCGTAGGCGAGGCGGCCAACCACGCGAGTCAAAAAAACTCCATAATGACAGCCCAGGAGCGATATTTTTCCGTAGTGATTTTCACTTTTCTGAGTTCGGGCAAGAGCTCACACCGGGCGAGGAAAAGTGAAGAGCAGTACGGGAATAGTACATTTCATGCCCGAGCCTTGGAAAACAGATCATCGTCACCCACGTGCAAAATTGCCTTCCGAGCCGAAGGCGAGGATGACAAGCACGTGGGGGAGGGTGATATGTTTTTCATGGCGAGGCGTGGATATTATTTTTCATCACGCTGTGTCGGAAAAATAAATATCCTATACTCCTGAGCGGAACAATTTGGGATATGATTCACGAAAAAAACTTCAGGTCATAAGACAGAATAGATTAACAAGCTCACTATTCTGTATGAAAGGAGGTTTACAGCAGGGACCGCTAAACTCACCTGGTTTAATTTCCATGTACACAACTCATATGATATATGCTTTCAACAAAATAACGATAGTCACTCCATCGCTTATGCCGACGACTGCATAACTTATGTCGCAGGAAATAACGGATCTCAAATAGCAAATAAATTCAATACGTTATTAATATCTTTATTAATAACTAATAAAGTTATTAATTTATATTTGGCCTAGAATTTAAGGGTAAATCCTTTAAAAAGTGAAACAATTCTATTTAGAACCGCCGTCAAACTGTACGCCACTAGTAGAAGAATATCTATGAAGCAATTTAAAATTAAAATTGAAAATCGAAATACCAAGGAAGTAATCACTATCCCGAACAAAACTCGACGAAATGCCTAGATGTCCATCTAGATTATTTAATTAGATGCTCCAATCATTTTGATATCTACTGGGAAAAAGCCCGTAAGAGATATAAATTTTTGAGAATCTTATTCCATAATAACTTTATCAACAAAAGAGCTAGAATAATCTGCTATCTCTTACTTCCTCGACCTCTACTAACGTATGGAACCGAAGTTTTTTACGGAATCTTGGAGCTTGTCAGATGGAACAACTTAGAATGTTGGAAAGAAAATATATAATAGCCTGTCTATTTTTGTACAGATCTTAACATGCTAACTTCTAACATAATGTTAGGAACAAAGTTCTCAAATATCTAACATTCAACGAATAGATAAGTTCATATTGGGACACGCCATGAATTATCATAACAAAATTAAAATAATTAAACATGAAGTCATTATATAATTCGCTGATAAAATGGATTTTTTCGGGACGAATGGAATAAACTTATACTATATCATTTGATACTGGCTCACCAACAAAGTAATACAGTCCTTGCGAAATCAAAGTACCATTATTAAAGATCCTAGATAGTCACTAAAGCGCCCTTAATATATATAAAAATTATTTTATATACAAGTTTTTCAATTCTCGGTTTTAAGCAATGTAAATATGTAAATATATTTGTTGACTCTATAAAAAAAACTATGAAAAAAAATTATTAAAAAATGGGATGAGGTGCTGCGTTGTCTCTTAGGAAGAGGGCCGAGTGGAGGTAGGGCTGAAGCAAACCAGATCCGTATTAGGGAAGGATGTGACTTGACCGGTTCTCTTATCACGCTACGTTGGTGACGGTTAAGTTACTGGGCGAGACATCAGTTGCAGTGGCTGCGGTCTGGGGCAGAAGGCGACGAGGATAAACGACAGTAAGTGACTATATGTGTGATATAAATCGTCTGTTTGACCTTTGGGGGGCGGGGGCAAAGGTCGTTGCCAAAATGTTTTAACTGTTTTTAGAGCGATTGTATCTGATATTGCAAACCCGGACTTTCTAGTGGAATGATGGATTATATATTTTTAACGTTTAAAGATGCAATAAAAACACTACGGAAACTTGAAACAATAGAAGAACAATAGACAATAGAAGTTTTTATCATGGTCACGCGAGTCAGAACTGTTTCTTGTACACAGAGACATATAAACCGAAATTGAAATATAGATCAACTGCACTTGTTAAAAAAAAAAAAATCCACTGTTTCCGCCCGGGTTTGAACCGGGGACCTTCCGCGTGTTAGGCGGACGTGATAGGCCAACTACACTACGGAAACTTGAAAGGAGTATACAATAAATGCGTTAATTTACTGGAGGGCAAGCAAACACTACATAAAGAACTATTTTTTTTAAAAAGCAACATAAATGTTCCTTAAGTTTTCGATGATTTCATGATTATATTGAAAAAATATATATGTAGGGTAGTATATATGATGTGTACATATAGACCACAGAATTATGAAAATTGGATGTGCCCTCATTATACTATACCAAAAATAGAATTCCTGTAATAAAACTGATTAAAAATAGGAAAATAAATAAACACGCGGGGGTAGGAGTCTGTTTGGCTAGCCATCTGACCGCTACTTTCTGCATTATTTATTTCTTTTCTTTTCTTTTTTCCGCCAATTTCATTGATAATATGCTTCCGAATAGAAGCTATTCTAACATACATAAATGAAAAAATAAAAACAAAAATAAACAAATAAATGGGGATAAGCCCATTTTCTCTTTGGTCAATCGAATGATTGCCCAATCTCTCATATTATTTGGTGCGATACGTTCAAATATTCATCAAATATTATATGACTTAAAAATAAGAGTATAAATTCTTGTCATGTGGCTTCTCAAATAATATAGAGTCCAAAGTTGGTGATAAAATGACATTATCTGATTTTTCAGAAACAATGATTTTTGGATGGGTTGCTCTATAGCAGGCTATACTGAATGGATTGCTATGAAAATTTTTATTTAAGTGTAGACCAATACAGAAAATTATTAGCGAGAATTGCACATTTTTATTCCGAGGTTAGTCCTATTATAGACATCACATCAATTTTTTAACAAAAAAGTTGACAAAAAAAACGAAAATATCTCGCAAACTTTGTATGGGTGATATTCATATTTTGATTGCACTTGATAGAGGATATCGTGACAAATATTTTTAACCAATGGGTAAAGTGATACAACACCACCTTCAACTTAATTAAAAACCTAACTTTCATATTTTACTTAAATACCATTTTATTAATTTGAAATGAATCTATAATACCCTTCAGAATAGTAAGATTATAATAGTTAAACATAATGTGCCTACAATTTCAACTAATTATTATTAGCCTCTTCTAGGACAAAATTATTCAACTTTTTTAAAAATAAGAGACTATTGGGGGCACACAAATCCTGGACTAATTGTGGAGCTCCAATGAAATATCACCCTGTCAAACTCATTAGGTGATCGAAAAACGTATCACTTAATTAATGACAATGGTAAGCGTGTCCGTAGACAACCTGTCACAGATTATTGTGTACACAGAGACTTGGCTTGTCAATAGCAAATTTAAAATTAATGTGTTATTTAGACTCATAATTAATTATATTATTTCGGATAAAATGACAATTAATAATTTAGCAATTGACCATGAACTTTCTAAGAAAACCATCAGATTTTGGTTCAACAAAATGAACCTGGTACTAGACAGATGGTTATAATATCGAGGCAAGTAAGAAGTTGGAGGGAGCAGAAAAAAATGTAGAGTTAGAGGAGACTCTTATTGCTGGGAGAAATTATAATCAAGGTAGGGACGCCGGAGGACAATGGATATTTGGAATATACGATCAAGACACTAAAAGAGTATCACGCCAGTTCCGGATCGGAAGGCTAATACTTTGCAATAACTTATGGTGAGACACGTCGAACCTGGTAGTCCTGTTTATTCGGGCGGATGGCCAGGATATTGAGGACTTAACATTCGTAATTTTATCCATAGACGGGTTTATCACAAATACCAATTTGTGAATTCCAATAATAGTGATATCGACACTCAGAACAACGAGAGATTCTGGAGAGATTTCAAGACTTTGTTGCCGAAATACGAAGTTGGACTCACCGGAATAACGAAGAAGATAAGTAATAAGTAAAATCATTTTTAACCGATTTTACGAGTATCAATTCCAGGTGGAAGCATTTTTTTATTTACTTTCGACTTTTCATAGTCCTTGTTAATTTAAAATCGTAATTCTGAATGTAATAGAGATAGCATGTTTAAAAAATTGATATTGAATTTCCGCTAAAGACATGGAATGTTATAACCTCGAAGGAATTTGTAGAATAGTTTACTCAAATTGAATTTCATGTAGTGAAGTCATGATAGACTAACATGAATTCATTTGATATTCTGCACTGAAGTTTCTGAAATTTAATTTTGATTTATTATCGTCAGTAGGGACAATGGAGTAATTTTGAAAGAACAGAGATCTCTTTTTTCGGCCACCCAAGTTTAGTCTATTTTTTAATTTTATTTTATGAGTTAGTCGTAACATGCTCTTGCTTGAGGCCTGCAACCACTACGTCCATGTCGCGACCTTGGATAACGCTAAAAAATGGTTAATCAATATGTTGTATTTTTATTTCAAATTTAATTTCTTAATCCGATTGAGATTAAGACCTAACAAAGTAATGGCGATTATATAGCAGAATTTCATTTTTTGGTTGCAATTTGTTCCGTTTGTCTTTAATTTCTAAAATAAAAAAAAATCGATATACTCAAGGTGACACACATGGTCCTCAAATCTTCTATTTGTACGTTTCAGATTATTCTACATCATTTCCAAGCAGAATTAGAGAATCGCAAAAATCGACGAGTCAAAGCTTCCAATCGGAAGCAATAAAAAATTGCTGTTCTCCAATATTTTTCGTTAAATTCTTGAATTTCTCTCGATCATATTTAGATCAACAACACTAATTAATTGTAAAAATAATAATTTAACTGCGCTACATTTCAAATACGCCAGATGTTCCTCATCGGGTGCACAATTTATGTAAACATTGAAATTAATCAATAAGAAAATTAATTGTAATTTTAAATTCAGCTGTCGGAGAGTTGTTCATCTGTTGTTCCTCTGCTGCTGTCCTAAATATGGCCCAAATGAACATAATATAGGAAAGAATATGAGAACTACAATGGCACAAATTATTTTATTCGGATAACAGACTTTTACATTATGAGAATTAGAACTTTACACTGGACAGAGAGAAATATTTAATAGTAATACCACTAGTACTTCACAATTATCGGATATTTTTGGACAGCTTTATTACCTAGGAAAGATGATATCAAATATTTCTGATTATTTGCATTATATTTTATTTATTGTTCGCTACTTTCTCAGTAAAATGAGCTGGCGCCCAACGTTATTACTTAATGCTTTGCCTTCAAATTGTCGTTCATAAGGCTTAGCAGTCATCGGATTTTCATGAGAAGAAATTCAATACTGAATAAAATTGAATATGGAAATTGCGACCATTACCATCCGTTTCTGAGAAAAGAATATCGTGGAAGAGAGAAAAAATGTCGCGAGTAAAATCTGAGAAGGGAATATCAGAAAAAATTTGTCACAGTTTTATTACACAGCCTAAGGTCATCACTATCATCAACAATATAATGGGTATTCCATGGATTTAATAATGTTTTTTCTTCCGTTGCAATTCCAAAAATAAAAAAAAATCCTTGATAATTGTAAGAAGTTTGATTTTAAGGATATCTCACCTCTAAAATTCAAGCCTGACGTACCCCTTTAACCCCGTCAGACACATCACAGTGGATTCAGTGCGCGCGTCGGGGGAGGCAAGGGGCGACAGGGAATGGAGCGTACGGGGGCGGGAGTATGAGGGAGAGAGTGGCTCTCTCCACGAAGCGAGGACTTGGCGTCCCCAGCCTCGCTCGCCTCATGACATATTCATGGTTCATTATCATAGCGAATCATGGCCCATCAGCTTTTGATTGTCTGCCCAGCGTTGTTAGTCCCAACTAATGCGACTGCGTATCATCCACGTGACTGCTGCCTTTCTATTTCCCTCCACCCAACCCCTCCCAAGTCGCATCCAACCACGTATACTCTATCCTTTTACTTACATATACAAACATATTTCTGGGTAATGATGGTATGCCAAGTTTGTTGAAAGCTTTTTATCTGAGTATTATCATCATGATGTCGTCGTGTCATTTTAGAACACTGCTTTTCGTTACTGGACTCGAAAATTGCGATCAAACCGGGCAACGTGAGTGCGGGATTTTCTTTTTTGGATAAAAGACGAATTTTACTATTTTAGAAATATATTTTGGCTTCCATCACCACTAAATCTTTCCACAGCGTCTTCAACATCTTTAAACGTCAGCGTGGAACGTGGGTAGCCATAGAAACAATATGCCTCTTAGTTCTCGCCTAAATTCTGTGTATTGTTTAACACACGTGTTTCTCGTTCGCGATGTCGTTGTCTGTGTCGCCTTCAGAATTACCGTCAGAACATTGATCAGTTTCATCTGAACTGCTGTCATCTTTTTTATCAAGAGCGGCCTTTAATCTTGCGAGCAGTACTTTTTGTGTACACGACATTTTCAATCCTAAATTTTTAAGTCCTTAACATTTAGTATAAATCTGTTGGTTTTGATACTTGTGGCAGGCAAGGAGAGAGACTGAAGAGCACTTAGAGAATTACTGATAACTAGAAAATTTTTATCTGGAAGAGACTGAATAAAATTCAACGCTTCACTAATTGCCAAACATTCGGCAGTGAATATAGAAGCTCTAGGATTAATAGAGACTGATTTTTCTATGTTCAATTGAGGACAATAAAAGGCCGAGCCAACAGCGATACCATCAGTAGTCTTGCTGCCATCAGTGTAAATTTTAATGGCATCTGGGAAATAATCATCTACGATAGGATTTGGATTGTTATGATGAATCCCTTTCACTGATTTCCGTGAGGCGTTTAAAACAGAATCCTGTAAAAACACATGGAACTTGGTTGTTGACATTGGACAGACCAAAGGGGTAGATTATTTCCAGAACTTTAATACAAAGAAGAAAAAACCGTGGTTCGAAGGCAAAAAGCTATCTCGTAAAATTATCTCTTGGGTCAACAGAGCTAGGGCCAATCATCATAGCTTGGCAGAATCACTGGCGCGAATTGGGATCATTGATTCTCCTGTGTGTAAATGCGGGTGTGAAGAAGAAAATTTTAATCATGTTTTATGGGGATGCCCGATGTATACCAGCGCTAGAGAAATCATGATTAAAAAATTATGCGGGAGAAAAGTCCTTCCGCCATATTGTATCCAGGAATTTTTGGTCAAACTCGACAAGAACTGTCTAGTCATTATCAATGAATACTTAGATCAGTGTTCGTTGAAAATATAACTCGATTGTAACAAGCTATAGACTATAATTATGTTTTGTACATTGTTGGCAAATTAAACCTTCACGGTTTAGAAATGTGAACTGAAAAAAAAAAAAAAATCTTCAAATCGAGACTTCACATCATTCGATTTCAACTTTTTGAAATCATCCAGTTTTGTTTTATGAGAACATTCACTACTTTTCATCGTCAATGCCGTCGATGATTCCACCATTTTTCATTGATGATTCTGCTGCCCCCAAACGTTCGATCAATGCCGCTTTTTTATCGGTCACCTTGACTTGTAATGCACGTAAACGAGTCTTCAGTTCACCAACTTGCGAAGAATCTAAATCAGCTGCATTTAAAGTCTTAACACACCTACACAGACATTAATTTTAATGATTCCACATTGATTCGAGTAAAAAGTGTTTAAGCAAGTGTTTGCGATGAATGGGTATACTGAAGGAAAACCAGCTTCTTGGGGACGTCTTTAAAGAAAAAAAAAATTTTTTTTGAATTTGCATTTTTGCGGGAGAATATTGTTGGTGAGAGACTTTTAGTCCCTGTCAACCAACTCCATGTGATCCTCTTATTTGATTAATGGTCATTCTTTTTATCTTTCTCTTGACAGAATGTTTTGTCATTTTTATATTTTCTTTTTATTTAATTATTTTCAACCTAATTTTTCATAAACGTTTACCTATTTTGAAAGACAATGTCGTTGTTTATTAATATTTTGCATTTGAAGCTGGAAAAATATTTACGAAATCGGTCACACTGGTCTAGGTTTGAGAAATTACATTCTGGTTATTACAAAAATTGTCTTGGGCTGTGAAATTAGGACATTTTCTTGACGAAAATTTTTCACTTCTCAGACAGTAAGACAGTATTTTTTTGACAACTTTCGATCACTTACAATTTAATGGTTCATAAAAAAAACGTTATTAGATTTTTTATTGTAAGTTTTTGGTTGGTTAAACTATTGTAGTATTGAAAAAAATAATTTTCTAATTTCTAGTCAGCTTTTGAGGTGGATTAGAGTGGAGTTTGGCGATTACCATTATCGTAATTGTAAAAAAATAATTGAAATATGTTCCAAATTTACCTGAATAATTAAATAGTCGAATCCTGGCGAAATATACGTTAAATGGTTTTTAATGAAGACTAAATCGAGCTCATGCATTTCCAATGTGTAAGTCCATCAATAACGAGATCATTACATGTACGCTTTTCTACAATTGGGTAGAAACTAAATTCATGATACAAAACAAAAAAGGTAGTTCCATATAAAAACGAGCATTGGTAGTAATTTTTCAAATAATTGAAAATTTATTTACCAATAGACTTATCAGAATTGTTCGGATGTTTATTGATTTTTCCGGAAGTAGTAACAAAAGTACTAAAATTTCTAACTCTCATGGAATTTTTGTATAACGTTTCGAATATTAATTATCAAATTCTTTGAAATTCTCAGGAATTATAAGAGAAGGACCCAAATGAATGTCGCAAATTATTCTAATTACCTTTCCATTTTGAATTTCCTCTTGTGTAAACGAATTATTGTTCAGATTATTAATTATCCATGTTCAAGTAAAAAAAAATGACTCTCATTCTCTCCAGCGGGCTCCATTAATCGGATTCACCAGTTGAATCATTGTAATTCACGATTTCGAAATGCGTTGCTAATCCGGATTATGGATGGACAGTGGGTGCACTTATGGGCTCCATCCCAAATACTTTATACAGTACCTCGTGAACCAGTGGAAATGGTGCACGCAGTGGTCGGACGGTGGAAGCCTCATCGTTAAATCCGGTAATCGTATTTTCTCCATATTTTTTCGCACATTCAAAACTCTTTTCCATTCTTCTATCTGTAGACGAGAATAATATACCCAGAGTGCATTTTAGAAATTGATATTAAGATTTAAATTTCCTTCTGCAATGGAGTTTACCATCGGCCCATCAAATGCACTCGATTATTCCGTCGTTCGTGTTAACAAATAAAATTCAACTCCATTAGTAGTTTCAACGGACCCTAAAAATCAGAGAGATTGCAGTGAATCCTTTTGTCACTTTATTCAACTTTCATACAGATCTGTACTTATATCGCCATACATTAGTTTTAATTATAATGGCAAATATCGCATAAATATTAATGAATACTTAAATTAAATTAATAATTTAATGAATAGAGGACTAGGTGAGAGAAGATTAGGAACGTTAAACGAGGTGCTTCACTCGAATAATGTCAAAATGATTTAATTTTAAGGAATTTGTTCTGTTTCGAAGGTCTGTTGCATTTTATGAGAACTTAAACAAAAAAAATAGGAAAAATGGGTTTATATCGTTGACACTTTGCCAGTCAATAAACAATAATACAAGGAAAACCTTAATATTTTCACGCATTAATCCGATAGTTCATTAATGAGAAATTCATCCAATTCAGAAAAATTCTCCATTGTCACTTTAGCCATTCATTTTGATTTATCCACTTGAAATAATCCCTCACCCTCCGCCCGTCGCGCTCAACAGTTCCCTAATTACTTTAAAGTACTTTGAAATGCGTCCACTCGCGTCCGAAGGGGCTATGGGAGTATCACCTTCTGTTCCCAGCAAAATTCCCTTCACCTCCGATTGAAGAGACACTTCTAAAACACCGTAACAAATGGGAAACCGATGTGCCGAGTGATTTATCCTCAGTGCCCTCCGGTTAGAATGCTCGAGACAATTTAAAAGTGTTAAAAAAAGTAGGAGGCGAGAGAGAGGGAGAAAAAGGGGGAGATATAGTATATGGTTGCGGTGTGGCAGGGCAGGTGACGGAGTGTTGCGAGTTGCATAATGAATGATGCTAGAGCCGAACCACAAGCCGTTTCCTGTCCTTCCACTTTGTTGACTGAATGACAGCAGTTGTGCTGGCATTCAGTGGCACCCAGGTATCCCTGGAAAAACCGCTGACGGGACCTGTGCATGCACTCGTGTGGAATTCACGTGACTGCGTCCATTTCATTCTAGTGTATTCCAGCCGATGGGAAATCGTTAGGTAACAGGTGAAATTGGAGGGGCCAGGGGTTGACTAGCAGGATTGAGAGAGTTTCGGCCGAGGGTGGAAGCAATTGTTCGGTGATTACTGGCGGCTGATGACAGTTGAATTGCTTTGAGAATGTTTACTTTTGGGAGAAGTGGGGAATTTATTGACAAACATATTCATCGTTGATTTCAGTGGATGAGATGAATGCCTGACTCCAGGGATTTTATATTCGTCGATTTGATGGGGGTATGATGCCATTAAAGATACTAGGGTAGCAAAGTGCGGGGAAATTTTTTCGGAGAAAACTTCGGCGAACAAAAAATCGTTGACAGTTTGAGATCGTAAATCTCAAGTTGATTTTATTAGCAAAATTAAAGAATTATTATAAATAGTTTTATAATAATTATTTATTGGATGATTACGATTGTTGGATAGTATTAAAATATTTTGACTGATATTTCTGGTAAAATCACTTGACAATATAACTCAATCGATGGTGAGTTTGATATTTAATTATTTCAAAATTATAGTAGGAAAAACTTGGGAAATAATTAAAACTTGGGGGAGAATTATATTTAGAAGCTGAAGGATCACTCGATAATTGTTGAAATTTGCCCGGCACCTGCATCATTGCGCAACGAAAAAAACCAACTAATCTCCCAAATAAAGTTCCACCTCCGAGAGGCTCTCAATGACCTCCCCCATAAATCCCAAAGTGTCGCCATATTTCTCTCCCACCGCTCCCAAAAAGCCGAGAGATACATAAGGATAGACTCCCGAAAACTTGGCAGCTTTATCTCGGTATTACTCGAAAATTTATTCATATATAATGAAGAGTTGAATAATGCAATGGGTTAACCCCTTGTTCCTCGCGGCTTTTCCAACCCGAGGCCTATGGCCTTTGCCATCCTCCACATGTACCCTATATACCACGCCTCTCACTCTACTTTCCCATCCAGTATAAAGCCCGGGCCTTGGCGATGAGATCGGGGAGACTGGGAGTCCAGGAATACACTCGTGTGCAAAACTCGAGGAGGTGTAAGATGTAACAAACAACCGGCGAGATTATATTTAACGTGCTTTTGGGAAAATAGGGGATTGTTGGGGGGTAAAAAGGGGCTGAGTTGGATGAAATACGCACCGGTTGTGTTTTCCGGTTGGAATTATGAGGGGAAATACGCGGAAATTAAGCGTCGACGCATTTGATTATTACCCTCTTAATCTCGATGACTATCAGGGGAAAATAACATATCAGAATTCGTATTAATTCTTCGTCCGAGCCATTAATAAACTCCCCGATTTATCCAGTAATTAGTTTATCAATATTTTAGCGAGTTGTGTTTCACCGAATTGACTCCACCCATCGGTCAATATTAATGGGATAGCATTATTAGGAGATGAAATGAATTTTTCGATTTTTTTTGGGGGAAAGTGGACATTATGACGTGCATGGTTAACGCGGGGAGTTTTGGAGGAGCTCTCAGAGTCGAATGGATGGTTTGCCCGAGAGCCGTTGTTGCTCGTTTATCGTTTATTCATACGAGCATTACGGGACTGGACTAATTATAATTTATAACACACGACATCGCATGGGCTCGCCAAGCGACTCTCAATGGCCTTCATTTTGCGAGGACCAATTACTTCTCTTTCTGGTTGGGGACAAAATTGTATAGGTTTTTCAAAATATTTGAGAAAATTAGGGGTTTTGCAGAAAAATGTCAAGAATTTCGTTTTCTGGAAGACTTTACAAACTCCGCATTTCATACAATATACGATTTTAAGGACGTGTATCCATTCTTAAGAAAATTCACTTTTTTATTACCAAAAATTTCATTTTTTTTCAGTTTAACGTATATGTGAAGGCAATTTTTCCGACACGAAAAGACAGTTACTACAGTTTCAATAAATCACAATAAAACAGTTTTTTTCGTACATGGGCTCTTATTGGATTTTTTAAAATAATTTACAATTCATCTACTGACTTTAACTATTCGCTTTTATTTACTCGTATAGTTCTCCGCAAATAAATCTCAACATACCGATAGAAATGAAGAGCGACATTTTTCTCGGGATTTTTTCTAATGGAATAAAATGATCTTTTTTTCCTTTCTCCCCGGAAATAAATCCGTTTCCGATACCCTTTGTAATTTGAGATGATCGGCTTGTCGTGACCTCGGGATCAAGGGACCAAAAAAGACGGATTCCTATCTCTATTTCTTTTTTCTTCTCGAACGTATCATCACTCTAGTTTCCAAGGGACACAGAGCATCGAGTGGATTTGAAGGTTACGGGGAAGGGGGACAACTAGCGCATGGACGATAAAGAGAGTGACACTGTGTTGATGCGGGCTGTAGGTGTGGAAGTGCTGTCTCTCTCCTTTTTTTGCACTTGACGGATTTCGAGGCAGAATCAAGAGGGGAAAAAGGGGTAAAGGGGCGGAGGGTGATGGAGGGCGCGAGGGGGAGCGAAAAGTGCTCGACAGACCGGCACAAAGCCTGCTAATGGATGTCCACTCCCCCGCGAAAGCGACGAAAGATATAACTACCTGCCGACTAATCCCTGCGACGAATTTATTTTAGCCGATTTCACGGTAATAATAAAAGAAAAACTTCAATGGTTCACTCTTTATTTATTAACAATGATGTCTTTACTGCATTGAATTTTTATCCTGATGTGCTTGTAAGGTGTATCCATGAACTAAATAATCGCAAAAAATCAATACATAATGTCTTTATTTAATTATTGTTTTTATTGTGAAACAAATTGGTTTGTTTCGTTTCCTCCATTTAATTGTTGTCCTGAAAATTAGTGTACTTTCAAAATTCTGAATTTTATGAAGAAATTATCTCTTGCGTTCGAAATTGAAGTGATCGGTAGAATTCTTGTCGTTCTTTTATTCACAAAGTTGAAATTTTATCGGAATTTCCGAGAACAGCCCCAAATATATACAATATTTTAATACTGCGTCCACCATTGGAGAAAAATGTTCAATCAGCTTTGCCAAAAATTCACAGTTTGATAACAAAATCAATGGAAACTTCAAATTTGGGGCAATTATTCCCTGAAAATTGGTAGAAATCAGAAAATTTACGTGATTATATTCTTGATTTTTCTATTGATGGAAAATTCTCTATTATTTGCTAGGAAATGTTTTAATTGAAAATAAAAGACATCTGAGAAATTCCCATTTTTCTCCTGTGGACAAGTCACTGTTGACGTCACGAGAGTGTTGAACGCTATAGAAATTCCCTTCTTTGATGCGAAAATGAATTCGTGAAGCGTTCCAGATTTTTGCATCACGAGAGCGAACGCACGCTGCCACGCGCTGTGATTGTGACAATCAAAATTGGATATTTCAAATTAGGCGCCTTAGATGCCAGTGAACCAATAAGGAGTAAGCGTGACAGATTTTTTAGATATCGATAGTATCGAGGTATGTCCTTTTTATATAGGGAAAGAAGGCAATTTATGTAGCGTTTCACATCCTCGTGACGTCACAGGATATTATTGGTTGGGATTTGGAGTAGGTAAGATATTATGCAGGATAATTGTAAATATAAAATTTATAAAAAATTTCTACAAAAAAAAAAAGATAGTCCAGCTCGGGAATCAAATCTGAAACTTTCCGATCATGCATCGGGTGCTCTTTCCGGCTTACGTCTTAATCGTCTTTATGGATCAGTACGACATTCGCTTCGCATTTAACAATATTTTCATCACGCTGTGTCGGAAAAGTAACTTTTCAGTCACTCTCCGCTTCGCGTCGAGTGACTGAAAAGTACTTTTTCGACACATTGAGATGAAAA